>NQIM01000524.1:0-26926 GCA_003426235.1 Xylaria polymorpha
AATCGTGCATCGCGATCACCCACTTTTCCATCACTTTCCATCACTTTCCATCACTTTTCCCATCACTTTCCATCACTTTCCATCACTTTTCCATCACTTTTCCATCACTACTATGAAGCTTTCCGGCCCTAGTCCTTATCGCATCGGCGTGTAGCTCCATCGCTATGGCCATGCCACGTATCGAGGTAAGATACGAACGTGGTTGTCGTCGCATACTCAGAAAAGTTCTAATCGCGCCGTGTTCCAGAACTCGACCATCGTTGTAGCCAATAGCAGCAGTGCAACTAGCCTAATTACAGGCCTCACGAACCAATCTCTTCAGCTAAATATTGAAGATATGAATGGAGGGGAATGCTTGGAGGGTGAAGAAGGTTGCGTCGTAGCATATGGCAAATGCCGTGGGCGCGACGTCAAGGCGTGCAAGAGGTGTACGGTGGGGTGTATCCTTTGGACCGTGTTCTATCCTATATGTGCCTGGAAGTACTGCTTTAACCCGGCACCCGGCCCATGCTGTTTGCTGTAGGCTTACTTTGCTACGCAACAACTACCTATCACACGGCTAAAGCCAGGTGCCTACGCCTGGCAGCCCTCCGCCCAGACATACAGCCTTCCGGCAAGACATACAGCCTCAGAAGACCATAACTATTGGTCGGCAATTATCACAGGACTTGCAGAGACGCATAGAGAGACGCACGCAGGCTCGTATTACGGACTGCGATCGGAGGCAGAAAGGCCAGGAGCACGGACCCCAAGGCTGTCTATAAAAGAAGGGCAGGAGGAAGGGTTACATTGGGAGACGGAATAGGAAGCCAAGGACCCTTTAGACCCAAAGAGAATTATTAGCTGAATTGACTAAGTTCCAAGCCCTTTACATGAGCCCTTGTCACACTACCATTTTAGGAGTTGGTCAGCAAAAATGCGTAATATAATAACTATATGAGTCTATTTCATAAAACCGGGTCCCTGATCATATAGTTAGATTTATACCAGTGGATCTTTTGGGTGGGAGGGCGGCTCTGCTGATAATAGATCACAGTCAAATTGACATGATCTCCCGAACCTCCCTATTGTCAAAAGATGTGGTATATGAGGGTTGCATTCAACTTGACTACTTGACTAACAACATGAGCGAGCTAGGAAGACCTACTTAACCAATTAAAGCTATAAGACTCTCAGGATTCTATTCTAGAGAAATTGATATGTGCCTAATCGGAAATAGGGGGAAAGGCGGTCTTACCCCAAGCACGTGTGTGCCGCAACGTAGACGACTACGCCTCAAGATTGATGTGTAGGTACGTAAAATGAAGTCGCAATTTCTCGCGGAGGTGTAAAGTGGCGATTATGTAAAGGAAGTAGACCAGTGCACTTTTCACTGGCGATTACGTCAAGTGTATTCAGATGATATAAAGTCTAAGCTTGTAAAAGGTGTTCAGAACATACCATGATTTGCTTTTCCGCGACACAGTTGATGCCCGAATACCATTGCGCCTTCATTGCCATAGTCTGTCTAATTACTCAAGTACAGCTTGGGAGATAGACTTTTCGAACTCCTTCCCCATTCCAGGACACTTCAGTAAGTAATCTCAGAAATGTACTAATAATACTATTGGAAGTACTTTGCGGTTGGAAGGAGGCAGTGAGTACTAAGCAAACAGTCTTGCAATCAATTAAACTCGAACAGCATCCAAAATCTTACGTCCAAGCTCGTCGAAACTCGGCTAAACTGGGTCGCCATACCCAAAATAGAGCCTCACCCGGCGATGATTCGCATTTAGACAGTTATTAGGGGTGTGTCTACCTTATTAAGGTTTATACTTAAGGTTCGTGCTATCACCCAAGGTTTGTAGCAAGAAATGTGACAAACAGAGAAGCTGTGCAGTACGCTTGCCTAGTTGGATGAAAATATGGCCATGCTCTTTCTTACTTACATGGAGATAGACCGGTCTTTCTCTGATATGCACTCTTCGATAGAGGACAGTACGACTCTACAGACCCGTTCCCCGGTGAGTCTGGCGAGTATATAATCTCAGTCTCCCCCCCGAGTTCCAAACCTCTCCCTTTTCCCTTTTCCCCCAAGCACACCAAATACATGCTTACAAACATCATCATAAATATTACCAAACATCATCATAAATATTACCAAACATCATCATAAATATTACCAAACATCATCATAAATATTACCAACTGTCTCCAAACCCCAAGTCCCAGCTCCCTCCAGATCGACCCGGCCAAGCCCAGTCACCCAGACAATTTACCACCGCGAACATTGCCTTCATCTACTACGAACTCCCCCTTACAATCAAGTCCCGCCTGTCTACTCGCCTCCCGTTCAAGGTGTCCATGTCACAAGGGCAGAGTATCTCCGGACTTGGGAATAGCTTCATTCCTAATGTTCTAATAATTGGCTATGGCGTCAAAGGCTCTTAAGGAGTAAGTTTCCTCTGTGAGGGCTCCGTGGTGGTCACGTGCTAATCCGTGTGACAGTCCAGCTACCGCCAATTTCCCCCTTCCCACCCCGTAAGTTCTCCAACCATCATCGTCTCTTCACATATATTCTGATGTTTCTTTGTCTGCCTTGTTGTTGTTGTGCCGCTTACATATACTGACTTTCTACTTGGAGGCCTACGAAATGTCAAACCTCGATGATTATATTAATCGCGCCGTGGCGGGGATACGGGAGGGGAGGCTTGACAGTGAAGAACGGTCGAGGATGGCGGAGAGGGGTCGCGAGTTCGTGTGGTTGAAGGCGATATTCGCGGTGGCGGTGGCCACACTCATCCTAGTGGTGGCAGTGGTGGTTGGGCTTGGCCTCGGGCTCTGGCATATATTCACCCACTAAGCCACCCCGAGGGTCGATCGGGAGGTCGCGAGCTAGGCGGGGAGAGGGGACAGTTGGTTACTATTGACAGTCATTATAGTTACGTACTGACACAGATCCTGACTGCAGGTCACCTGTACGCACACACACCTGCACCTACCTAATATTGCCCTCTCCTCTCTATCTGTAGATTTTCGTACAACAATATAGCACTATTGCTGGAGCCTTGCCTTCATTCGTGTGCCTGCGGTAGCAGGAGGGTCGAAGGTGGCTCGCATCTCGGACCCAAGGGATTATATAATACATAGAAGGCTATATAAGACTGAAGAGCCCCCCAGTTGAGGCACCAGTACCTCTGAGGAGCTACGCATGTGGTGCGTGTCAGCCTATCACTGCGATGGACGTCTTATTAATCATTAATCAAATAACATATAATCGTGACAACCCCGCCGTCAAGAGATCGAAGATCCAAGCCCCCAATTTTTCAAGTTGTAAAAGGACCCAGCGAATCATAGGGTCAACTATGCAGATGAATAATCCCAGGAAAAGAAGAAGCCCAGTGTCTGTTTTCAGTATGGAAACAACCCCGAGCACAAGGAACAGGATTGTTACAACCACTGGTACTAAAGACCTAAAGTTAGTAGTTGTATGAGCAGGGCTGGTATTATCTGCTTGTTGGCCAGCTAAGGCTGCTTTCAATATCGCGATGTCCTGTAAGAACTTGTCGCCCCCGACGATATCTTCTATTTGAGCTGACGATAGTGGTAAATCTCCAGTTTCAAGGGCTAACTGGAAGCGACTGTTTTGTTTCTGAAGAAACCGATCCATCATGGCTAAGTGGACGGCGACGTCCTCAAGAGCAAAACGTACTGACTCCCCCCCCCTGGGACGCTGATGATGGAAAACATCAACGGAGACGGCCTCGCGGCGTGAAATACTTGGACCGTCGGGAGTACTTCTCTAGAAATTGTTGACAAATGGTTGTGTTTTTGATTTCCTCGAATTCAGTCAGCGGATCTTACTGCCCTCAAGAGCAACAACCTGGGTACAGGCTCATCATACCTTATCGCTGCACGAAAGAGCTAGCGTGACTAGCTCAGATTCTTTAGCAATTGCGATACTTCTATCTTGAGCCAGCCACTGAGTAACGCCAAATATCACGGCAAGAAGAAGTCCGATTACACCACAAGCATTAGCGATCCTAGGGAATGCCTTGTGCCAAAATGAATTCTGACTTGGTGAGGCGGCGCGTCTTGCGCTGATAGCACGTCTTAGGTTATCAAACCACACCCTTATTATCTCAAACTCAGAGAACTGAAAGCGAATAATTCGACGAGGCAGAGGATGTGCGCTTGGGTTCCCAGACGCGACGGGGATCCGGGGTGGGAGTCGATCCTCCCGGTTGAGAAGACATTTGTTGTTGTGCGGTCGCCAGAGCCATGTGCTGCTCTGATAAGCATATACGCTGTATGTAAGCTGGAATGCAATGAGCGGAAAGACACGCAAGGGTGGATTGCGATGAATCCCTCCTATGCCGTACATATAAAAGGTTCGCGGCGTGTCTCTGAGGCGATGGCTGATATGGAGTCACGGCTAGCTAGGCAATCAGGTATGCGTAACAGTTCTCGGATAACCACATAGGCATCACCAAACTGGATCACGAGTTCACTTTGTAGTACTCGAACTCGGCAAACTCAGGCCATTAACTCCATGATGCCCATGAAACGGCCGCCGCGGCCGTTGCACTCCTGCAAGTGTACTTAAACGGCTGCAAAGATACACGATTGAATTGCCCGGTTAGTGGTTCTTATGCTCGCTTATGGTCGTCATGCGTGAGATGATTGCAACACATTCCGGTACTGATCAGGCCATAGTGCGTGGCTTATTCGGTAGGTAGGGATGATTTTTGCCGTAATTGGTCGCATATGATAAGGCAGGCTACTATACCCTCCTTAAGTTTTGTTTCAGCCTCACTAAATGAGGGGGTACTTCTGGAGGTAGGTAGGGTGCGGGGGAAACGGCATACTCGGGATCAAGGCCAAGTGGTCGAGTGCCGGGACGGTGGCTTCACCGTGGACGACGCTGTCCCGTTCTGCGAAGCGCTCGAGAGGGGGTGTTTTGGACTACGTGGAGACGAGTGATGGCACATACTCATATGAATAGAGCACACTGAAGCGTGAGGGCTTCTTCAATGAGGTAGCTAAGCTAGCTTCACGCATGGCGAGCTCGTTGCCCTAGACTAAGGTCTATATACAGTAGCTGGCAGATTCAAGACGTGTCGCATAATAGGCCAGCGCTTACTAGCTGATACCAGATCCATCGAATGGCTACTCCTATCGACGAGGAGGAAGATTCATTGAAAGAGATTGCATATTAAGAGCGGGCTTGGTTGTATGAATGCCGAACACCACCGAGCGTCGGGTATCCTGCAACATTCTGGCGTAGGCTCACGTTCTAGAAGGCGGTAGATGAGATGGTCAAACAAAATTAGCAGCATATCTGACAGGTACACCGAATTATAGCCGCGCACAATTGAAGTGCTACTTCGCAGAAACAACCTTGGAAGCATTGAATGAGTGCAGTGTACCTAGGTCGAGGTTTGAGTTCATGCTAACCTAACGTAGGCAAATCTGATATAGATGCTACGATCGGTCAAAGTCTAATTAAAACTACAGCAGATCTGTTCAGTTGTCGCCAGTCAGTGTTTGCACGCTACGGCGCTAGGTATGTGCAGTACAGCACGTACGCACAGTAGGTCCGACTGTCATTGGTCAGCTATAATACGCCTGCATGACTAAGAGTTGGAAATGCCTGGCACCCCTTACCCCCCCCACCTTGATGTACCAGCCCGAACGGACGATTTTGATGACATGACTACCAGTACGGAGTAGCTTACTCATTAATAATAATAATAATAATAATAACCATAATAATTGAAGACGGATGACGGTGAACTGCCTAACGTTAGGTACAATAAGTAGGTAGTCGACCAGAAACCCGAGGCCCTTTTGCCGGCATCTAAAACCGTCGGCATACCCGAGGAGATAGATGTATACTTACCTACTTGTAGCCCCTATCATCCTCCATCATCCATCATCAATCATTAATCCCTCCCACGAGACAGATTCCATCCTGTGTCTATAGTATCTATACTTCGTCGTGGTCCATATAATACACTCATTATATAATACCGCGCAATCCCGAGTGCCCAGCCTATCCCACAGCTCGCCGTTCCGAGTTATTGCTGTTACTATATTTATCTCTGCTGCATACTGTCACTTTTCTTTTTACCGCATGTTAGGTCGCATACTAACCTAACTCCCGACCTTGGCTTTTGCGATTGGCCCAACCTCTGTGCCCGTCTTGAGATTCCCATACCGCATTGCAAGCTCACACCCCGCCGAGTCTAAATTGGACGACTGGTTGTCGTTTCGCTGGTGCAATGCCCGACCTCGAGGATCAAAGCAGCGCAAGGGGATCCCGAGTCGACAAGCGGTGGCAGAAACGGACGGCCGACCTCCCCTCCTTCTACTCCCCGCGATCGCCACCCGTTGCCGACATCGCCCGCCTGCCAGATGGAGAGAACGCCCAGCATAGCGAGGGAGGCAATTTCTCCCTGTCACCCGCAGAGTCATCTTCGTCCCGGAACCCGGAACCGCCGACGGCCACTCTCGATATGATCACATCCCGCCAAACCCCCTCCCGCCCCCCCTCCTCCTCCTATCACCCGCCTTCACACCGCCCGCCACACCCGGCACTACCACACCACGCAGTGAGCAGCCGCGCGGCGTGCCAGTCGACTCGTCTATCCCTTCCGGCGGCTGCGGGACCAAGAAGCCCCTCCTCCTCGAGACACTCCCCGAGGTGCGATGCGTTGTGCGCGCGCGGATACCCACTACGGGCGGTACCGAAATGTTCCTGCATCTGTATACCAACAACGTCGACCAGAAGGAGCACCTGGCTATCGTGTTCGGGTCACATATCCGGAGTAAGTCGCTGGACGCCCCTAGGGAGGGGGAGACGGAGATGGATCGGATGGTTCGAGGCGCCTACACCGGACGCCTGTACCCGGGCAGGATGCACAGCGGCATGGTAGGCCCGGTCACGCCCGCCAATTCCGACTCAGCCAGCGACACCCCCGGCGGGAGCGACCCACCTCTAGTGCGCATACATTCGGAGTGCTACACGGGCGAGACGGCGTGGTCCGCGAGATGCGACTGTGGGGAGCAGCTAGACGAGGCCGCGCGGCTAATGTCTCTCCCAAGCGAGCAGAGAGGCGGCATCATCATTTATCTGCGCCAGGAGGGCCGGGGCATCGGGCTTGGGGAGAAGCTCAAGGCGTACAACCTGCAAGACCTGGGCTCGGACACGGTCGAGGCGAATCTGTTGCTGCGTCACCCGGCGGATGCCCGCAGCTACGGCCTCGCGACGGCCATGCTCCTCGACCTGGGCCAGCACGACGTCAGGCTGCTGACGAACAACCCCGACAAGATCCGGGCTGTTGAAGGCCCCAACCGAGAGATTCGGGTGACGGAGCGCGTGGCCATGGTGCCGCTGAGCTGGAAAGGAAAGGGTGGTTTCCAAAGCCCTGAGGTGGAGGGTTATTTAAAGACTAAGGTGAGTCCTCCTCCATCATCTTCCGTTTCACCGTCCCCTTTTCTTTAGATACCTAATAAGCATTGGTGTCGACATGCTAACAGGACTACTTGTGCTTAGATTGAAAAGATGGGCCATTTGCTAGACATGGATTTGGGAAGTCTGCGGTCCTAAACAGGGCTACAAAAGTTATCAGTAGACATGTATATACACATACGCATACATTTTAGATATGGGCATATATTCCACACTCATTCTGTACGAGGGAGTGAGTACGGCATTGGGGACGGCGTTTTCGGCATTGGATACGCATTTCTGGAGGGAACCGTCGAAGAAAAGATTTCAAGATGTTGGTGTCGTGACACCAGTGTTATGCGAGACCTCGAGTCTGCCTTGGAGATTCAATATCAACATAGACTCAAGACATCTTGTTAAATCATTACATGATTCATCTACATGTATCTGTTCATATTTAGCGACTTCCCAATCTCAGCACCTTTTTATCCAGCACTACTCGGGAATATAAATAAATGAGCAACAAGTCGGTAGTAGCCCAATTGACAGGTTCAACAACAAGCAAACTTCCATGCCTGTGTGCATTCGAACATGATACCTACCTACCTATGTAGGTAGGAACTTGTGCCGTAAAGTACTGTTAAAGCCCTTACAGGGACTGCCCCGCACTCTCCGGGCCATGTGGTCATGTCCCCGGGCATTGCACGAACCCTCCCGAGTCGGTGCGCATGGGCACGGCAAGCCTTACCTGTAGCTTCTCCACAACAGCACTGTGCAATGCCACAAATACCTACTACACATATGTAGGTGCTTAGCTCATGTTGGTACCTCCCCATTCAGCTCATGTACCTACTGTACCTACCAGCTGGCGTTGGTACCTAACGCCGGACCACTCTAGCGTGCAGCTGAAAGCTACCCTAGCCGCCTTAGCTCACGGTCGCATCCAAATGTTGGAATCGATAAGGACGGACCATCAGCGTTCTATCTATCTACTTTATACTTTCTGACGCGTACCTAGAACTTGAATAACCTACCTCTATAGGTGCATTCACACCTCTCAGCTACGCGGCGACGACGACCACGGCGACATGGAACTCTCTTCCAAACCTGATACCTACCCAGACCACCGTTGTTGGACTCTTATTAAGTTCAACCTATCTCGCTCCGCCTTTCTCCCTTCAATTTTATCTTTTCCTCCCCTTCTCACCCCTAGGTACCACGCTTGAATTCAATCTACCTAGTATTAATGCAATTTGCGCCTCACATTCGTTCATAGCTTATTTCTTATCATTGCCGAACTGCCATCGCCGAACGCCAGCTTCGCGCAACTGCCCATGTTTTAATCACTTTTCAAATATACTTCATGACGTGAACGCCCCAACGCATTCCCCCAACATGGCTGACCAAGATATGCGCCTCCGGCTTGTCGTGCGCCGCCATGGCCTCCCAGAACTCCGCCTCCTGTGGCATGTCAGCCTCGACAGTAACCCGTCCATCTCGAAGCTGCTCGAACAGCTCAACAACCATGTGCCGCTGGAGAGCGAGCACTGGGGTCTCGAGGACTACGTTGTCGAGCTGCACGACACCGATGGCACCGACTTCGAATGTCTGCACTACCAGCTGGTCCGCAGTGTGCTGAAACCCGATGACCGAATCTTGTGAGCCTCGTCCCAGCCCATCCGGTGGGAGTCTCGAGCACTAACTGTCGCAGTATTCGCCCTCTCGATCAGGATGATAACCGCCGCCGACGCATCAGTGGCCGCCTACAGATCTCCTCCGATGGGAGGCACTTAATCGACGGCGTCGCCTTCGGCCGTCCGAATTTGAAAACACCCGCCGCCCGCCCGCCTGTACACATCCCCCCCGCTGAAGCGAGCTAGGCTCACGTACACACAACAAGATGATGATGACCTCGGCCAACGCAATGCATCGGACAGCGACTCGCCCATGCTACTACTTACCAACGGCGAGCCGCACATGGACGGGCACGCGCCACCTCGCACTCTGGCAACAGGTGATTTTGAAGATACGGACTCTGAAGCTGAAGATACTGATTATAATGGTGACGATGCTGAGCTGGCCAGCTCGAGCAACGAGTCGGATATCGGAGAAGAAGAAACCGGCGATGAAATGGAGGAAGACGCTGGAGAGGAACAGAATGCAGAAGACGAAGAAGAGGCCGAAGACTTGTTCCAAGAAGCATGTGACCTGGCTGTCGAAAATGCTACTTTGCATGGTCGAGGATTAAATCCGTTGCCGCGGACGATGAGCCTCGAGACTCTAGATAAAGTGACCATTTTGCGTGCTGCATTCCCGAACGCCCCAATAAACCTATTCGAAAAGGTACTAGCAGCAAGCCACAACAATCTCAAAACAGCGTACAATATGTTATGCCCGGGGTTTAATCCCAAACTATCGCAAGCGGCTGTTATGGCATGGACGCCAGGGAGTACAAGCAATCGAGGTGTGCATCCAGAGCAAACCCGACCGCTGATCAGCCCGGCTTCAACTCGAGAAACTGTCGGCGGACCTTCGACAAGGAAGCGAAAGTTCAGAGAACAGTCCCCAGCCGAGGATCCCAGTCACGACGAAGATGATGGACATAACAACGATCTATGGCGCAAGTATGGTAGGTGGACCTATTTGGTTTCATTTGTCTCAATGGTAGAGAGACATGGCTAACCTTAGACTTCCTAGACCATGCCGGCTTCCCCCCAGGTACCATCACATCTGGGACGGGGCTGAGTCAAATGGCGGCGATCTCTGCTTCTTTCGAGAGTAACAAAATTAATGGCAATAGCGAAGCTACATCGACAACTCTCAAGGCTACTACAGAAGAACAGACGAGAGAAGATGATGACGATGATACCTCGAGCAGCGGGACTAGCTCCGATTCAAGCGACACTTCGAGCAGTGGAGGCAGCTCTGATTCGGATGATACTTCAAGCAGTGGAGGAAGCCCTGATTCCGACGATACTTCAAGCAGTGGAGGAAGCTCTGATTCCGATGATACTTCAAGCAGTGCAGACAGTTCTGATTCCGATGATGCTTCAAGCAGCGGAGGTTCAAGTGTGGATAGTGATGAATCTGATGATGCAGGCGAGGAAGACTCATCTAGTGAAAATTTATTAGGACACTCCGGTTCATCTGATGGTTCAGACTCAGAGAGCAGTGATGATTCTGGCGGAGGATCCAACAAATCGATAGACAAGGTTGACCGTCTCCAGTTAAGTCATGATATGAACGACAATGAAAATGATAGCGGCCCCGAAGAGTACCCATTTCAAAGGACTAGCAGCCCAGGAGCTAAAGACAAGCAAGAAGACGAGTCCAGCGAATCTTCAGATGAGTCTTCCGCCAGCGACTCTGATAGTCAAAGTGCAGGGACCGATTCAAATTCGGATTCAGAAGAGGACGGGGACGATGAGCCTACTGATATTGAGGCGTCAATAAGCAAGGCAGTCGCAACAACTCAGCCTAAGCCACAAGGTTGTCCCTCTTCTAACCCAACGCAGACAAACGCAGCACCTACTCCAGTCCCTCCTGGAGCTGGGAAGGAAACCACCAAGCGTCGCAATGCTCGAAGAAGGGAAACCATAAAAGCGAGGCGCAAGACGCAAGAAAATAAGATCGATACCCCCACAACAAAGGGCACGGTGACCGGAGACAACCATGTTCCTGATAACGAGGCTGCCCTTTTCGAAGCCAAGCGAAAGGCGTTACTAGAGGCGATCGCAACCGGTGGAATTGAGGTCACACCCTCCCGAGAGATCGCATTCAACCACAGCCCCACAGAGAGAGGTACTGTTAAACGAAAACGGATTGAGCAGGGTGGTGACAGTCCGCGGCACGACGAGAACGAGACGGGTGTTGTGGCCGACAAACATTTGGATGATGATCAGGAGCCATCCCCAAACGAAAAGAGACGTCGCATCGACCTAGCGGCCGGGCGCCGTCTAGTCTTTGGTGCCCTAGGTCTTCGCAATCCGAAGAATAAAGAAGAAGAAGCCAAGTTACGTGATAAGTTACAAGCCGAGACCCAGGCACGTCTAAATCGACAAGCCAGCCGCGGGCCTCAACCAACCACGGATGAAGTTGTGAGTATTGAAAACGGGGAAGATCTCTATGCTTGGAAGCTCAAGATCAACTACCGAGCGGTCGAATGCTGTGATGATAACATAGCGCTCAGCCCGGCACCGTTCCCGTTTCAGCAAAGATGGGATCCGCAGCAACAAGCCCTTTCATTTTCCAAGAGGAACAAGCGGGGAGGTCAAAGCAAACGAACGCAGCGGAATCAGGCTCACTACTATAATGATGATAGCCAAGTCGGTAAGAAAAGGAAGCGCGGCCATGGTTACGAAATGGCGGACGACGGGTTTGCTGGTACAGGTAACGGAGAAAACGCTGCCATGGATGGAGACCATACCATACTCAATTACGATGATGTGGAGATCCAAGACGATGACGACGGCAACAACCCGGCAAATGAGACGAGCCAGACGACAGATCTCGACGATCTACCCTCTTTACCCCAAGGTATGCTAGTCTAAGGATCTTTCATTCCTAATATCGGGCGTGGTGTAGAAGTAGAGTTTTCCAGGAGTATCTCGACTTTCATTCATTGCTAGATGCGCTATATTGAATTGACTTTTTGGATATGCAGATGTCTCGGCACTTCGTGTATTGCGACCTGGAGAAGCTCAAGTGGGTATGGTGATTACCTGGCAGAAGTGGTCATGTTCCTCGGCTACGAGTTGGCAGCCGCAACTATCCAGGGTTACAGGGATTGTGGCCGCTGTTGATGATGATGCTGCGACGCTTGATGTGTGTCTAGCGAAAAGAGATCGTTATCTCGACGCGAACGAGAAGCGATATGACCACGTAACGGGTCAGCGAATATATGATAAATTCGAAGCGCCAGACTTGCATGAAGATGAAGAAGCCGACGACAGCCATGGTGATGATGGCGTGAATGACGGATATCAAAACGTGGCTTGGGTATGTAGCCCCGATATAGACTATATTTGGCTGAGTGAGGATCGTGTCTTAAGATGTGTCACGTCGCCAAGCTCCTCTCATTTCCCAGGTACTCATCATACTAACACAAACTGTTGTAGGCTGAATTGCAAGACCCAAGAATCTTACAAGAACCGCTGGAGACTACTGTCGGGTTTGATCCTAACATCAAATGCCTTACCTCCATAGAGACGGATGAAAAGAACATCAGTATGGAAATTCAAACGGAATCTCCCGCACCCATGGTATCTAGCCAACAAGAACCAAACGCAATAGCTAATCCGGTGGCAACCACGAGCGAAACAAACGTTATCGGCGGCAATTCCAAGCCAGATGTCCTGCCAGAAGGAAGACCGGGAGATTATAATGTAGAGCCCTATGTTCAGGCCACAAGTAATTCAACATCCCATCAAGCCGGGCAAAATCAACAAACAACTGACTCGGCCATGTCCGACATCTCTCAGATTAGCAGTCCCTCTCGACAACTTCACGAAACCGCCAGTCAAGCCATGGGCAGTCATTCGCCGATTCAAAATTGGGCTCGTACATCTAGCCTAGGGCAACCTGAGTCTCCGCAGCCGAATACTTCGAGCCCTATGCCTTTACCCGCAACGATATCATCACGCCCAGAGGAGGACTTTGAGAGCGAACTTGTGACCGGAACTCCAGACGTCGTCCTACCTTGTGCAACCATTCCCTCGTCGGCGAGTAGTATTCGCAGTGGTCGACAACCCGACTATGCCATGGACATTGATGATGGTGTGCTGGACCCATTTGACGCAACAGATGACATTGATCATCAAAATGACAGTCATCCAAATAACAACGCCCCTTTGGACCGCAGTTCACTAACTCCGGTTCCCACCGGTCGAACACCGACGCCTAATCATACCAGCAAGACGGACGAAGACAAAGACACAGGGCGATCCCCGATGGCGACACCGACTTCGAGGTTGCGATCCTCGCCAAGCTCGATCTTTTGCACGGCCGTTACTTCTCACAGCACACAAAGTCCTTCGCGGGTACAGATGTCTTCTGCCATGTCAAAGCCAAGCACGTCCAAGGCCGCTCGGGACGCCAAGTTCGAAGAAGCGATGCGCATGCTCGACGAACAGTTCGATGACGACTTAAGCGATGACGAGTCTCCTCCGCCGCCACCAACGAGTAGTCTCAAAGTAAAACGGGAGGCCTCGCCCCACTTCGTAGCTCGAGCTCTAGACTCCATATCGCCACCCCCTAGAAGGAAACTGTCCCTTCTCAATGCTCCTGGATCTAGGCGACCGTCATCGAAGCAGCCCACCTTAGCTAATCCCACTCATAGAAGGGAGGCGCCGACTCCTGCTGCCTTGTCTGATCCTCCTAGTCCGTCGTCACGAGAACAGTCTACCCCCACGAATCCCACTTACAGGAGGGTGCCGAGTACCAGAAGGGCGTCGAAGCCATTCACCATACCACCCGGGTCGCAGGTCGTGGAGCTCTCGTCAGACTCGGAGCCCGCCTACACCGAGGACTATGCCGACGAAGACGTGACGGGACCTACTCCCCCGAGCTAGGGAGTATGCCGAGGGGGCTTGGCTGGGTTCAGAAACGAGGCCGCAAAGCAAGGCGCTCGGTTGTTTAAGCGAGTACATCCCCAGGGGGGGCATGGGTTCCCCATTAGTCTAATCGGTCGCGTTGTTTTGTTGGCTTGCTTGCTTGCTTTTCGTAGTCAGAGCAAAGGCGCACCAGGCTTCGTCATAAGCATTGTACGTAGGGCAGGATACGTACGGTGTTCTTAGATTCGGGATTGAGCGAATGGTATTCCAATGCCGAATTTCACGGCTTACACGCTGCTCGGGTTGATCTCTGCGTGTCTGTTTGTCTATAAATAGGAATATACATTGGTATATTCGTCCATAAGTTTGTGTGTCAGTGAATAAGTACCTATATGAATGCCTTACGAACATTTAGTTCGTACCATGAATTTTAAATGAATCATTCGATGGGTATCCACGACATGGTGGGAATGTGCCCTTCCCGTCTATCCCACTTCTCCTCTCTGGATATCCAGAGGTGGCTTTACATCCAAGAAGAAAAAAATTGTCTAACTCGTCGTTGTAGGCAGGCATGGAATGGAATGGGAGTAAGTATGCCCAAGTTATTCCCGCTAGTTCAGGTAGTTACCTAGCTAGGTAGTTATAGTCAGTCCTGTATTAGACGAAACATACGGTAAACGCAAGACGTCTAAGTTAGCACCCGACGCCTGCTTGGTTAGTGGCTTGCCTCGGTTCCTCGGAGCTACTAGGTCGAGAGATAGACAAGTAACCGTTTGTTCGTTCATTCGTTCGTTTAGGTATAGACTGTAGGTAAAAAGCATTGTACGGTATGGCATGGTATATGTACAGTTATTTTTTTATTGTTCTCGTTTTATGTTTCTGTATCTGTTTCTTCTCTTTTCCTCACTCCGTTGTTTCAGAATAAGTTCGATATTCGATTCGGACGGAGGGACGGGGTAGAAATATTGCCGAACAGCTCTCTTCTCCTCAACTCCCCCTCGACTCTCGTTCCCTACCTCCCTCCCTCTATCCACGAGACCCCTCGTTTCGTAGCACAGCATACATAAACCATAGACGAATAGATAGACAGACAGACAGCTCGAGAGATGAATTAATTACTCCTCGCCCCGTCCTTGGAAGCGCGCAGCTCGTCCATCTTGGCGACCCGCTTCTTGAACTCTTCGTACTGACACTTTTCGTAGCTGTGGCGCTCGTTCTAGACGTACACAGTCATCGGTCAGCACTGTGTCCGACTTACTTCCATGGTATCGCGGACTTATGGTGTGTTATTGGAGTGGAGTGGAAGAATCGGTAGGTAACGCACCTCGCACTTCCACGGCATGTAGTACGTGTCGACGCGGCATCGGTTGAGCGGGATCAGTAGGTTGGCGCAGCTGTCTCGGTAGGCGATGGGCAGCTTTGCGTCGCGCATCTCTTCACGGGTGGCCTCTGTTCGGTTTGGCATTGTTAGTTGGGCTTTGCGCTCTCCTTCGTTTTCCCTCCAGACTCTCCCCCCCTCTAGAGTGTAGTCGACATGGTTGTTTGGGGTGTTGGACCGTGGATGCGGGTATGCTTATGCTTGGGTGTTGGTTACGTACTGGCCGGGCCGTCCGAGGCCGCGCTTAAGAGACCCATGGCTGCTGTGCTGTGGTTGGGAGGAGGAGGATTTGGAGAGACGCAAGCAGACACGCTGGTGGTGGCGGCGAGGTTGGTGATGTTGGAGAGCGAGTTGCGGGACGGTGCGGTGATTGATCAATTGCAACCTCGAATTGAATTGGCCTGGTTGCTAGCAGCTGCTGACGTTAGCTTACAGTAGGTACTGTAGTTTATAGCATGCTTAAGCTGCGCTGTAAGGGTCTATCTGCAGTCTCTGATTGGGTATTGTAGCTATGGGAGCATGCGGCTGTATCAGCCACAGCCACATTATACCGGTATCTCACACCAAGCCAAGCATGCATGTGGTAAATTGTGGCCAAACTACCTAACCTTAACTACCTACTCAACGCTTCTCATGATTCAAATACTACAAACTACCTACCTACCTATACAGAAATTCTCAATGAAAGACTTAAACTTTAAAGTACCTAGTAAATATTATATATCAATAGTAACTAATTACTGCCATACCTATGAAGATATTAGAACGATACCATTCTGGTCTTGTTTATCGCCGACAATCCGATCACAAGAGGGCCAGATACATTGCTTATGAGATATCCCGGTCCAGCTCATCATACCTTTGCTAAGAAAACAGTCAAAAAGAGACACCATATGTCTATTACATGATATAGCATTAGCTACCACACTCGACAATAAAATAAGAAATAAGCATTAAATTGCCCACTGACTAATCATCGTGCAACGATGAGTCCAATCCAAGCCCCATGTACTCACTCGACTAACACATACATGGTTTATTAGGGTGACCTACAACAATCTCTTAACAATAATAAGTAAAACTTGGAAGCAAGCAACAATCCTCCAACCTCAGTCCAAATTTTTAAAAAATCAGAGTCCCAGAGCGCTAGAACAGATGACCAATATCAAATTGCCACCTTACTCTGCCAAAAAGAGAGGGAGGGAGGACACTGAGGAGAGATAAGAATAGTAAGTAGACAAACGACTGACGAGGGCAAAACATACTCGAGTTGACCAAAAAGCAAGAAGACGGCGACGCGGCAACAACAGAGAGTCAGTGCGGTGACTAGCAACACGACAAAAACATGACGACCAAAAAAAAGCAAAAGAACCCATTTGTTTTTTTATCTTTCCCCCTACCCGTAACCCCCCCTTTCCCCCGATGATATCGTTTGTCGTCGCGTTCACTTGCTTGACATGACATGACAATGGCCCGCACACGCCCCCTTTCTATACACCGTGGCATCGATTGTGGAATGGATGGACCTCACTCGGTGTGCGTGCGCGGCGCCCAATCAGGAAATATAATTAATTGTCCCCCAGCCAAAGTTTATCGTATTTTCCTTCCCCTTTCCGATTCCAAAAAAAAGCAACCGAGGGATTCAACCCAGAAAAGAAAAGAAAGCACGAGATAACAGATAATACGGCAACAAGACCAAGCCAGCAATGCCAGAAGGAAATAAGTAAATTATAGCGTCCAAGAAAAAAAATAACGTAAATTTTAGGACCAAGTACAACATCTCATGTGTGTAAGTAAGGAAAACCCGGTTTTCCCCCTTATTCTCTCCTAGCACGAAAAGCGTCATGTCCAAGGCGGTTCGAGGAACGAGGCAAGGCAATGCAAGGCAAGGCAAGGCAAGGCAAGGCGAGCCGGCCGATGTCAGAGATTTCCTTCCTTCCTTGTCCTGCCTGACAGTTTCATGTCGGAAGTGAATGCGAGAAAGGACCAAGGAATTGAGGCTCAACAAATCGGGATCGGAAAAAGCACGGATGAACCCTGTCCCGTCCTGACACCAGCAGCAAGCAGTAGTGTAGTGATGGTGGTAATCCTGCACATGGACGAAACGAATGCCCGACGCAGTGACTCGGTGGACAAGCAGACAGCATAGCACAGCACAGCACAGCACAGCACGGTGTCACGACGCGCGTGCCGTGGTCGTGAGACAGACAGACAGCCAGACTGACAGATACCTAGGCAGGTGGGTTATCGGAACTCGGTCAGCGTCGGACAAGACAAGGCAACCAACCGAACCGAACCGAACCGGGTACCGCGGCAGCCAGGAGAGAAAAAAACACGACGGAGAGCGGTCAGGACCCGACAGACAGGTATCCGATATTTGTTCAACAAAAAAACCAGAATTAAAATTAAGAAGAAGAAAAAGAGAGAGAGAGACGCAGCGTAGCATGCGCATCCTAAAAATAGAAAGGAGAAAAAAAAGGCCCCCGTCGTCGTACACCACCAAAGAGAGTAGGTAGATAGGTAGTTGTACGACAGAGATCCGTTCGTTTGTTCGTTCCCTCGTTCGTTCGGTCAGGATGTACGTATGTATGTATGCCCCCATCCATCCATCCACGCAGTCATCCCAGACATACACAGCAGCCAACTCGGGCCTATCTTCCCTCTCTCGTAACACCGCATCAGCGGCATCCTCCACAACGTGGAGCCAACAATGCGGATGAGAGAAACGGAACGCTAGCTATCTATCTGCGCCGTGTAGCGTAGTGCATAATCTAACCCCCCACGAAGGCTCCCCGCAGATCTCCGATGCGCGTCCTCGCGCTGACGATGATGGGTGCTGCTCGTTGCCGACGAGGATGAGGAAGAAGACAACGAAGCGCTGGTGCCGGTACCCTCGAGACTCCGTGACGGGGCCGCGGGAGGAGGATGAGCGCTCGGCGGGACGACGTACGCGCCGGCGTGGTGCGATTCGGGGACGTAGACGTGCCCGTTGGAGAGCAGGGAACCTCCGCCGGTGGAATGCGAGTCCCGGCGGCGCGTGTTGCTGTCGCTGTAGACGTAGCTGAGGGGGTCCTCTGCGCGATCTCCGGCGGACCCGTAGAGCTGCTGCTGCTGGTGGTGGTGGTGGTGGTGGTGGTCCGTCGCTGCTGCTGTTGCGGGCGGATATGCGGCGTCGGCGTGGGCGGTGGCGCGGTGGGCAATGGCGGACGCGAGGGCCGTGGTGGTGGAATACGGCTGTTCGAAAGATGGCTGGAGCGCGCTGTAGGCGACGTCCGCCGAGGCTGTCTTGCCGTTCTGGTAACCGGGGAGGCCGTCTGTGCGGTAGTTCGACGAAGATGAGCTGGTGAGCGTCCTGTTGACGCTGGAGTGCAGCCTGTCCGAGGCGCTGGGGAGGGAGGCCGCCATGCTGGAGAGCGAGAAGCCCTGCGCGTCGTTGCTGGCCGCCGCCGCCGCCGCCGCCGCCGCCGCCGCGGGCCGATGGACCAGGCTGCCGTACGAGTAGGGCGGCGTCGTCTCGGCGGGGTCGACGTACACCGACTTCCGCGTGTTATACGGGGTCGTGGCGTAGCCCGAGACCAGAGGGGGCGCCGCCGGCTCCTGATTTATGATGGGGTAGGACGAGTAGCTGAGGCCGTAGTCGACGCCGCCGTCGTCCTGGTACGCGCCGGCCCACCCCGACATGTTCGGGTAGTAGCCCTTGCTGGTGGCATAGGGGTACGGGCTCTGGCGGTACGCGGTCAGGCCGTCGCCCGTGATCTCGTGCGCGTACTGCTGGAGCGGGCTCATCGGCGAGACGGCCGTGCCTCGCGGGTTGGCGTAGGCGCGCGACGCGTCCATGTTGTACGTGTATTCGCTCGTGTCGTTTAAGGGGTGTTTCTTGGGAGGAGACCTAGAACGGCGCAGGACGGGTCAGAAACCAAAATGTAGTCTTAATCTCGGACAATCTCCCCACAACGGGAGACTGCCGGACATTGTGTGTGTGTGTGTGTATGTGCACTTTCGTACCCGTAGGAACAGACACGGTTCGTAGCCCGCGTTCTTGCAATTGGAACATGGCCCGCCGTTTCCCGGATCGCCGCTGCACCGGATCTTGCGCTTGCGGCATCTCCCGCACTTCGAGTAGTTAGTTCCCGAGTCAATCCTAAGGTGGCAACAATATATAGGAGTTGAAAGAAAAGGGGGGGTGGGGTTCAACGGGAGTTGGTGAAGAGAGACGAGTTCTTACTTACCGCGACAGCGATCCGTTTTCGAGGCTGATCCGAGTCCTCTCGATCCGACATGGCGCGGTTCTCGTGAGAAGATATGTGAAAGCGACGATGATCAGGATAGGCCAAGGAGTACGGCGGACAAGGACGGCTATATCGTCGGCTGCTTCCTACTGCTTCGCTAGGAGCACAAATAGTCGGAGTCACCATCTTTTCCAGAAACCTTTTGCCCCCTGGTGTCCGTCGACGACCAATGGTCTAAATAGTAAATATGGGGATGGGGGGGGAGAAGAGATGAGAACGTTCCTCAGAACTGTTGGCGCCCGTTCCTTTTTCGGGCGTCACGTCGACTCTCGTTTAGGCTTGCTGAACAAGAGACAAGCAATCAAGCAAGCAAGCAACAGATCAGTTTTGACAAGAAAATACAAAATTAGAATAAGAATAATAATAAAAAATATAAAAACAAAAAAAAAAAAAAAAAAAAAGGACAGAAACAGTTCGGTCAGAATCGTTGTTCTGCAGCAGACAGATGCTGGGGGTCGTCATCCGAGACGTTCGAACAATTAACTGTATACCTCTCTCTCCTCAGCCTTGGAAGACGCCAGCTGAATTGCCCCCCGAGCTTCACTAGGTCTCTGTCGTTGTTCAACTCGAAATGTTTCAATGAGCGGGTCAGATGCCAGCTTCCAGGAGGCAGCGGAGGATGTTCGTTCGCTTTGGGGGAGGCGCGATATGAGAGAAAACAACGACGGGACGCTGCAAGTCTCTTTCATGTTATACCCCGTACGACGCTTCGAGACACGCCTTGAACCTACGCAGAGACGTATTTTGCAGATCCAATGGGCGGTGATTGGGAAAGGCCGAATGTATCGCCAAAGTATTCACAGCAATCTCTTGGTTGTTGGTTCTGTTTGCTACTCTCTCTGTCTCTCTGCCATTTCCTTCTTCTGTGTGTGTCTCTCTCTCTCGTTCTCTCTCGCTTTCGCTCTCTTTTGGGAATGAACCTATGGAGTGGCAAGGTGTCACGTAAATGGATGCTTGTCAATAAACAGCCCGACATACATGGTCACATATTCCTGGCTACTCCACGGCTGCCTGCATATTCTTTGCACACCCATGTGTCGCCATCTATGGCTTTCCCCTGTGCCGGCTTCTAGTTTAGCGTAAGGCTGTCTGCCATTACGGCCCAACAGGTCCAGTTAGTCCTGGTCTAGTCCTTCGCTGCAGCATCCGAGGCCACGGTACTTTTCACGGGAAGATATCTGATGTGCCTCTCCCCCCCCCCCTCCCCCCCCCCTTACCCCGGCMMCAGTGCTTTGCTGCTACTACCTACTACCTCCATGTCTCAAAGTGAGACTATCGTGCTCGTAAACTACCTGTTTGGCACGTGTCCTGACACTACGTCGAGGAGGCGGAAATGTGTGCTCGGCGTGTTTTCACATGAAAAATAAAATAGGGGTGTGAGATCGTGGGTCGGTGGTGGTCCGGGGAACGTCGGTTGCTAGTCCTAGTCGGTTCTTCCATCACACACGAGCGCTGCTTCCCAGCACCAACCGCGTGACCTTCGTGGGAAGCACTGCTAACGGTGACGACGACTGCGGTGCGATAGTAGCATCCAATCCATCAACGGTGGCCTTTTCTACGTGACGGCCATGTCCGCCCAAACCCCCCATTGAACAATCAATCTGTCCTGTTCGACTTTCGTATGCCGCCAGTACAGCGTGACAGGTAGGTAGGCAGGGTAGGTCCACCACTGACACTCTGTCCATCCAGCCAGTGCCTAGCGGCTGCACAAGATGCAACCCCCGCGAGCGAGCAAGCAAGCAAACTTTTGACGGGAGTACATACATACATACATTCATACATAGACCCAACAGCGTTAGTACTGCTGCTCGAAGCAAAAGGGGAGCGTGACAAACGCAACGTGAGACAGCTGTGACGCGTGCAGGAACTCCAGGCAGTACCACAATGCTAGACATCCCCCATCCATCCCATCCCACTGTCTGGTCTAGAAGGTGGTCCAGTTAGGTACCGACCGCCCATGGCGTGCGTGGCGGGAGCGAACAATCTCCAGCCATGAGTGCGAGGTATGTGGGTTGCGGCATCTCCTACGGCTATCCGAGGGTTGCTTCACTTCACTGGATAAGGGGAAGAAAGAGGCGCACTTCCCTAGACCAGATTCACGACTGACTTAGAATAGAAACAGAACAGGATTGGCGAGAAATGTAGAGTCCCGATTGTCGTCATTGTGACATGACAAGAAGATGAGCGTGACTTGTTCCATTCGAGGTGCTGCTGTCGCCGAGTGGCATTGTGGCATTATGGCATCTGTTTGTTTGTCTGCTTATTACCTACCTACTCTACTTCTAGCACAACAGCACAGGGCAACAACGCCTTCTACCATGTTCCCGAAATTCCCCGGTGCAAGCCAAGCCAAGCCGAAGGGGTCAGAATTATGATAGACTGAGTGCTTCTAATCTAAGTGTGTTACACGACGGGCCCGCCTAGGGTAATTATCGTCAAGTTCGAGTTGCTCTGGAGCGTGCCGTGAAATCCCAAAATAGAAAAGAGTTGGATCATCTCTGCCATAAAGAATTGAGTTCCGGAGCCACAGTATACGCATGACATCGGCTCCGTAGCTCGGGGGGAAAGGGGGGGACTGAGACACCAGAGGCGTGCGTGGGTGAAGAGCTGCACGAAAGCAGATAGATGTCGAGTGCGATGGCTGTGAGCCGTGTCATTACAGAATGGAGCCGGTACGATGCTCATTTGCTCGACGACAAACACGGGTCGCGGGTAGTCTTGCTCTGATTCCTGCTTCTTTCTGTTTGAGCAGCGCCCCCCCCCCCCCTCTCCGAGATTGCCGCCTTGATTGTTATTCGCCCAGCGTTGAGATCATGAAAGGAGGTTAGCGCGAATGCGTCATCTAGATGGAAATGCTCACTGACGGGGATCGATGGATGGACGAGCCACCTTGACTCTTGTCCGCCGTTACTTATGTTGAGGTGATATGCAAGCAATCCGCAGCAGATCATCCTGGCCATGATGCCCTGCAGCAAGTGGAGCCTGTGGCTATAAGACACACCCACAGCGTGTTCGTTCATCATATTCGTGTCATGCAGGAGACGACGGGGCATGCCGCCCAGTGACGGTTACCAATGTGAGACTTTACTGGGCTGGGGAGGGAATGAAGAGCCGGATAGTGCATCTCTCGAACCCTGACGCAGCTGAAATCTGAAATCACAGAGACAGACAGACAGACAGACAGACAGACAGACAGTCGCAGTTAATTAGTAGAAGACTTATGAACCTTCAAAATCTCCGCCTTGCGAGCTGATGCAAAACATGCCAATCTAGGCACTACAACGCACGCGAGTCGACGGACCAATAGCCTGCGCATTCGTCCCCTGGGCACGAACGGGCCCGATAAGCGAGCTGCATTTCCGAACAGTGTAGTGTACATCGTTGTGTCGTCTAGCCAAGCCCGTTCCGTTCAGCTACAGATCAATTATTGAGATTATTGACGTTCGATATCCCCGAATAATTCCCCGGCGTGTTCTCTCAGTTGTGTTGTGTCCCAGCCTTTCCAAACCTTCCTCTTTTTGAAACCGGGGGGGCGTGGGAAGAGAGAAAGAGAAAGAAAAAGAGACAGAGACAGAGACAGAGGTAGACCCCCAAGTATCATTGTCGGTGATTGTTTGGTGTGGCTTCCCACAGCAGCAGCAGACAGGACACACAGGGGAAAGCAAACGGGAATTTTCTCAAGAGACATGCCGGGTTGGTGCAGACCCCGCTCCCTCCCAGCGAAGGCTGCAGTCATCCGGAACTCGCACGACCAATGAGCCTAGAATCACGTCCGCCTCTTTCTTCGGTGCGATGTGTGCTGCTGCTAAGGGGACACTAGCCGCCATCCATACATGACGCCCGCGTTGGCGATTTGTTTCGCAGTTACTGAGATAGATACCCAGATGGACAACATGGTCGGCCCTCAGTGGCGTTACGCGCGTGCGCCGCAGTATAATGAATGGGCAGCAAGCAGGCAAGCTACCGGTTTTCATGATACTGGCTTGATTCAGGAAACCATAACTTCAACATGTACGTTTGCTTGCTCATGGACATCATACCCCAGCTTGGCCTAGGCCCAGGCCAAACTGGAGGAATGGGCTCTTCAAGACGTGCTACATACGACAGTGGCCGACGTCACTCGTTGTGGTCACACATCCGCGCCCAATTTCCAACGATTACATGAAAAGAAGCGTGTGCTCATGTTTCACAGACTCACGCTTCACTAGAGAGTGCGAACAGAACACCAATGATGAAGACTCGCCGATTCAAATGCTTGCTTGGCGTTGACAGTGCATGCCGGCTCTGGAAACTAATAAGGGCGAAATTAGTACAAACAATACTATAAGAATCCTGATAGATATGTGAGTACTAGCATAGATAGTCCTGGAATAAAGTAGCTTCGTCCAACCCGTCGAAAACGGACAAGAGAGGGCAAACAGGAAATAGCCAGACTAGTTCTAAAATTTATTGATTGAGGTATCTTTTAGTGTCCAAAGGGTTGTATGATTAAAGTGAAGGGTGAGGGTCCTTGCAGCATGGCGGCTTGGCTGCTTAAAGAAGCCACCGGAAGATCGACGTAGATCGGGCGTGCCAGGAAGTTTGACTGTCTTGTGTTGGAGGGAGGGGGCTGATGACTGACGGCAGCTGGATGCGACTTAACTTTGGGGGGGGGGCCGGATTCGCCTAATCGACCAACTCCATGCGGAGTTGGAACGTGGGAGAAGCGAGACATGGGCTTATCATTCATATACCTGAGTATCCGTATCTGTGTATATGTCCTGAATCGGATCCTCGGAAACCCTATCAGGAGAGACAAGACCGGTACAGCTCACACCAACTTCAGAGTAGTGGCTGCTGTCTTGAATTGCAGAAACGTAGATTCCCACGTCGTGTAAACTGTAAGGTCTCTCCCGCCCTCCGCCATTCCGACCTTGCAGTAGGGAAATGTGTAACTACAGAGGCGACATGCCTGACTGAGGTAATTGGCTCTCAGCCCTGCCTGTTCCGGCTCGATACGGAGTAACTGGACCAGTAGCGGGAAGATCCGGACGCCCGCACCCCAAAGACAGCAGCGGAGACTCCAAATCTGTTATACCTTGCGATTGACATCAGCCCTTCAGGTAATGTATAGAGTCTTGTGTCTTGCTGAGGCCGAACAATGCGGCAGATTGTACCGTTATCCAGCTAGCACCCTCATTTGATGGCTGTGCTGACTATCTGATTCTTTGTTTAGGGGTAGGGGATATAAATTTTACGACGTCGCCGCCGAAAACCAGCAGAGGCTGAAAATAACTAAGAGGCAACTTGAGTATGGCAAGACATATTCATCACGAGTACAAGACATTTACATTGTGTGTCATCATCAGCATGTTGCTGAATACCATGGGAGACGGTACTTAGAGAGTGGAGAGACGAGAAACTCTACGAATGCGATGTAGAACCTCAAGGTTTCATGTAAAACGTGGCGTGATTTGATGGAATGGCATCACATGGACACGTGACGCTTCGGACCACTCCCGTCGAACAACCCCGGTCGTCAGTAGTTCGCTTTCGGATTGACAAGTCGCGTGATGTCTCGCTGTCGTCGAGGAGTCGAGGTAAACGTACTGTACCGGCTGCATGGCGGTCTACAGCAGTGGTGTATATGCTGGAGAACGAATCCTACATATCACATTCAGGCCAAATTAGCACCTGGTGGCCTTGGAGATCTTGACTGGGTGGGACGAACGGGAATCCCCTTGTCTTTACTGCCGCGTGGATTTGGATGCACGTCTGACAGAGGAGGTACCATCGTGTCCATGATCTGGGAGTATGAGACGCTAGACCCTGGTGCTTCCACGAATGAATCCTTGCTTCCGTCCCGCGTGCAAGGCTGACGGGCCCTGAGAACTTTAGCCATGAAACCGTGATACAGATACGATCTCTGTAGAACGTAGAACGTGAAGTAGCTAACTATACGCGAATGGTTCCCATCTGTATAAGATAACAAACGTGTCTGGCGAGCTCTCTTGAATAGGCCGATCCAACGGGCCTGGCTGTTGGGAGCCTCAATCGCACCGTTATCTCGTTCGATCGCGATGATCCTCTCGGCGTCGGTCACGATGCCGAGAATAATCCTGGCGATATGAGTCATTCCGCCGAGAATCGCGGTCTCGTCGACTATCGTAGCCGTCTATATTGCGGGGTCTGTCTTTCCTAGGGCTCCGACTGCGGCTTCGTTCCCTTGGGTTTTGCCGACGTTCCCTCTCTCGATCGTCCCTCGTATCCTTACCGCGCTCTGCTCGGCGATCTAAGTCGTCTGATGGCCCAGCACGATGGTCATCTTCGTCCCGCTGCCTCTGATGTCTCCCGCGCATCTCCTCTTCGCCGTATACCATACTATAATGATGATCGTTGCCACGACCATCCTCCTCATTCCTGTACTTACGCCATTTCTCTAGGCCTTGGACACCACCCCAGCCGCCGCGACCCCCAGCCTTACCCTTTTCGTTTGGCATTCTCGCCCCCTCTCCATACATCGGCTAATTTGCTCACACTTTGACTGAAGTCCACATGTATCCTTCGATCGTCGATGAGGACCCCCTGCATCTTAAAGTAAGCGGCCTCGCAGGCACTTTTATCTTCGAATTCGATAAAGGCATACTGCAGACTGTCGCCCGTCTTCTTGTCGCGTATGACTTCGCAGGATAGGATCTTACCGAAACGGCTGAATATGAGCTCGAGATCTGTGTCGGCCGTTACGGGGTTGAGCTTGCAAACAAATAAGATATTCTCAGGAGGCTTGACTTCGGCAAAGGGCAGATCACCCATCATCTCCAGAGTCAGGGCCTGTGCGCGGGCCTCCCTCTCGCGACGAAGCTTTTCTGCGGCATCTTGGTCGACTTCTCGGTCCAGGTCGGCGGCGTCATCCTCGGCAATCCTTACGGTGGCGAGCTGGGCCTTGGAGGGCTGTGGGGATTGGCTAGGTTCGCGTAGGTCGCTTGGATCAGGGTAAGGGTCGTCGAGGACTATGGTGTGTTTAATGCGGATGTCTACGAGTGGATGGCCATCCTTATCGGTGATGGCGCTATTGACGGTCTCAAGGGCGTCGAAGCCCTCGACGACCTTGCCAAAACGGAAGCCTTGCCGTCGAGAAAGTCGGTGTTGTCGCCCAAGGTAACGAGGAACTGGCTCGCGGCAAGGCGGACGTCCGGGTCCGAGGGGTGTGGCGCAGTGGCCATGGACACGGTGCCACGCTCGACATGCTTCAGCTTGGGGGTGGAAGGTGGCGGGAAAGTTCTTTTGGAGGGCGAGG
>NQIM01000525.1:0-26896 GCA_003426235.1 Xylaria polymorpha
TATTTTATAACTATTAATTAGTATTAATAGTATATTTTATAACTATTAATTAGTATTAAATAGGTTTTATACAATTATATATTAAATAATAAAATAAAATATATTATATTTAATATATTATATTCATTTATTTAAAAAATAAAAAAAAACTTTATATAAAACAAAGTTTTTACTTAAAATAAAAACTTCTACTAGCGTATAAAGCTAATATAATAAAGAAATATAAAAAAAGGGATTATATATACTAATATAGCAATTGTTATACAACATAAATAATAATAGTTACTATATAGCTTACGCTATATAGCATACATACAAACTACTTTTATACGCTATTGTTTATAAGTGTAGTTAATATTAATAGTTTTAACATTAAAGCTATTAAAAATAATACAATTATATTATATTAATAAATAAGCTAATAGTTTTTAGTTTTATTACATTAATAATTATAATATAATTAAACTTAAATAAAATAACTATTATTTTAATAACTATAAATTGTTTTAAAATATTATTATTAATTATATTTTAATAAGTATTATAATAGCAGGTATACAAATAAAGGCAAGGCTCTAGCAATAGTGCTATATTGTTGTATAAAAATCTATAGATAAAGAAGAAAGAAAAGAAGCTATCTAGGAGCGCGGAGCGCGGGGCAATATTAAGTAGGTGYAGGTRTATATACGTRYAGGTGGGGCCAGGTCAGGTGACCTGCAGTGGCAGTGAATGCAGGCAAGGTCAGGGTGACCTGCAGTGGTCAGTAGGTTGGATCGGTGTCAGTACGTAACTCTTATTATAAAAAAAACACAGTTTAAAAATAAATAGTTTAATTTAATTAAATTAATTAAAAAAGTTTAATTTAATTAAATTAATTTAAATTATTTAAATCTAATTTTATTTTATAAAAAGCTTTATTTATATAAGCTTTTTTAAAGGGGTATATTAAATTTAAAGGGTAGAAATAATGGCCCTATTAAGTGGATTCTCTACCTATACCTATTTAATATAGCGCGTATAAACGCAAAAATATAACTTTACACACAATTAACTCAATTAATCATTAACTAATTAAAATCGCTTAATTCTAATAACGGCTTTGTTAAGTGGTTTATAGTGGGTTATAAACGATTGTTCTTTACAGCGTTAGCTAGAAGCGCGGCTTGGATTGCAATGGGAAACCTGCGGTTCTGTAGCCATTGATTGATATGCGAGTGCTTATCGATCTGTGCTGAAGAGCGGTGATGCATGGTAAATAGAAGTGATTCCGCGATACGGGTGCCACCATTGGTATTCTCCACGAGGGTTGCTACAAGGGTTCTTTCCACGAAGAAGATGCGGAAATAGCTGTATCTCTTCTAGTTCTGTTGTATTCTTGGTGTAGCCATCATTTTTGTTATTGATGATTTCCAGGTCCTCCGGCTCACTCACCACCGTTGATCTGTCATGATGTCTACATTAGACGACGGGACTCTTGATCGCAATGCGATTCTACCCGAGGTTCATTATTCTCTGGAAGTTATATGTTACTTCTCGCCGAGAGCAGAGCTCACGTATATTTTGAATATATCTCCTTAGAAAGAGAATTTATTAGAGTGGTTTAGCGCGATCCATTACGTATCCATGAACCTGTACAGCAGACTTTAAATATAGATTTACATTGCTTAATGGCTAGATTCTAGCTCTTTAGGATCTTGTCGGAACACGAACTCAGCGATAAAGTTTAATAATTGCATGTATCGAAATTTACTGACCCAGGTATTATCTTGGGAGGCACAGGTAAGGCTAAGAGCTTTTCACTTGGCACCCTTTCTAGTTTTCACATTGAATTTAGACCTGGTGTTGTCTATTGAGCATGTAGTTTGGTACTTAAGCCTAGGCGACGGGATGGTTACTTGGTTTTATAGGTAACGATTCCGAATCATGCATTTTGGATCCTCCTCGTTTTGTTCCGCTTCCAGATTAAACTCCAAGTCTGCCTCCGATATTACATCGCTGGAGGAATCGTCCGAGTTGAATTCGCGTTCTGGGGTCTTGTCCGTTTGAAGTGAAGCGGCTAATATGTGCTCTGGAGTGGGACTCGATCCTTTAGGCCTTATGGTAGCTCAGGCCGTTATTACGAGTGCACGTCATGGAATCACCCAGCCATGTATTAGCAACGTGTAGTATGACTTAGTTCCGGCTTTATAGTATAAAGAGAAGAGCGACTGAGTGTTTATGAATTTGGTCAAGTTGTTTTTTCTTGGCATCTCGGCTAGCAAGAGGGGAACTATGAACTTCCAAGTTATTAGAGTCATCAGACGAGAAGGTTTTTCAAGAGCTTCAACCAAGAACTTTTAGTTTGCCGTAGCTACTGTAGCTGGTGGTGTGGCAACGTGGGCCAGGAGACCTGTTAGGAACCCTCAGAATCGGCCCAGGGCAGCGCTCCGGCGGTTGGTGCAAGGGCGTGGCTGAGACAGCCTCTGGAACCTATACAGGGGCTCTGGAAAGCTTTACAGAGCGGTAACGAATACACATAGGATACATTACAGAATCACAGAAATAATATATCGTAGAATCTCGTCAATTCACTAAGTTCCTTGTGCCCTGGCGCCGTAATATCCTGAGCGTTTGTCCGGTATCTGAGCCCGAACCCCTCTGCTCAGGCACTTTGTCCACGTCCGACTGTTAATGCGTGGAAATTTGGTGTTGGCTGTTTACCGTACACCAGCAGCTTTACAACCACCCCATGTTTGTCTGTCAAATAATCTTTTCCTACTAGCCTCCTCGACTTCATGTATGTTTCGTGCGAACATCGGAGGACGGGAGGGACGAAGCCATGAGGAGCGATGGGCGATTATCGGTACTAAATATGTCAGATACTATGACAAAACAGAGGTTTGATAAACGAACCTTGATAAATCCAATACGACTGGCCTGCTCGCGGAAGCATTGACGGCAAAGGTCAAGGCCGTACTTGCGCACAAGGCCGGCGCGGTGGGCGCAAATCCGGCTGCAATTATTAGTCGTGGAGCAGCAACGTCGAGAAGAGGAGCCTACCATTGACGCGAGCCCTTGCCGTACCCATGAGGGCGACTTCCCCATACTGAGTCGTGTGACATGGTGGAAATCTTCTTGAGGTAGTCTGTAGAACAGGCAGCGGTGGGTTTAGGCGACTTGCGATGTGGTTACGAGTTATTGTCGTGGGGTGGCGGATGGATTAATGTTAGGAGCTTGGTGGATATTCGATGTGTGGTGGGAAAAATTATGTGGGTCTTACCCTCAAGCGAGCGGCAATCGCGATAAGCGATAACGATAACGACGAAACCCAACCTACTGTACTCTGTACCCCATGTGCGCTAAGGCTCAAGTGCGGGGCGCCCCGCACCGCCGCGCTATATCAGCAGGTACTTTTGTACCGAGTGCCTTTGTTTTTAGCGAAGGAGTTTGGCCGTAGGTTTTCTATACTTTACTTAGGTAATCTCATCGGAAACGTCTGCGGCAGGTACATAAGGCTAGAGTCTTGAACGCAAGTGCTACTCAACTTCGCGTAACTTAAACAGACGGGGAGGGTGTTATGAAAAGAAGAGGATGTAACGACGCGTAAGTGAAGCTGTTTGGAAAGAACAAGTTGTTGTGGGAGGAACTTCGGGAGTCTTATCGGATGTTCCCTTAGTAGGTATGTCAAGTAAGTAGCAACGACACCCGTGTAGTCGCACAGGGTCACCAAAGATTTGGCAAGCGCAATAAGTTTACAAACTAGCCCAGCCTCAGACACGAATGTACGCATGAAACTTTTGAATTCAGGAGATCATTATCTAAATATACGGGTTGTGCGTCGCCTACCCTGTTTCAATATTCACATTAAGCCTGGCGTTGTTCGCGAGTAACGCCGCAAGATCCCTAAGATAGGCTAGAAGCCATTAGGTAATGGGACGATTGCTCTTCTGATGTCTAACGTCGACCACAATATGAAAGCACGGGAAAGGAGTTGAATGACTCTGCCAGGGAGCTGAGCACAGCGGTGGAAGAATATGAGGTTCGTCTAATAGAGGATGAATCAGGATTGGAATTTCATGACGGATCGCGAACTGCCGAAATACCACCCAGGTTATAGACAGAAATGGATTGCTAATGCGTTAGGGTAGCTCGCATATCGTAAGCTCTAGAATCATTTGGCCTCCACTGTATGCTAATTAAACTGACGGCTAATAACGACTCTAAAACTGTAGCGTCTTACTCATCGCATTCATATAGACTACACGAAGAAGGATTTGTGAACTCACGCACCACGAGGCAACTCGGCGCCAAAGCACGGGTAGTAGAGCGTTCCAAGTTTCATTTCGTCTATTATATGAGAGTTTCTCTTATTTCTAGTTGAAATATGGTAGAATAGAAAAGTAGACGGATTTTATCCTCCCTAGCGATCAGTGTTGTTATGTTTTCTCAATGTTCCTGTTCAATCATAAAGTTCTCATCATAGAAGTTTGGAATTCCTTCTAGTACAATATGTTACTTTGATAATGCAGCAAGACTATTACAAGTAAAAAGATTCTAATAACCCAAACTTCGTTTCTTCCTTAAAAAAGACCCACTTCTATCTTATTAGCAACCCTGTCTTCAAAGGAACTTTTGCTAATTGAATGGTTATGAAGATAGGCTACATGCTAAAATAAGAATCTATCAAGGGTTAACTAGGGGGATAAAGGCATTTAGAAGGAATCTCCTGCTTCAACTATCCACGAGGGTTGAAACAATAAGCGAAGGTCCGAAAAAGGCCGATTCACCTGTCCTCCTACCTTTGCCACAATTATCCTGACAGTGTTAGAAGAGGGGTGGTAGCACAGGTTCCTCATCAGGATGGCGCTGCCTCCTTAAAAATGCATAGAGCTCATGTCAATTGTGTATAAATACCGTTAGGCTCCTCCAGCGTTTCTCCTCGCTAGTCAACTGCTCTCAGCTACCCTTCATCTGCCGTTTACACGCCGATACTTATTCTTTCTACCGCTAGGGACTCAGTAATAAGAAGCTTCAATATCTCGCAAAAACTACCTTTTAGTATTCCATCCCTAACGTAGAGCAGTAACATATCCGCAAATATCACCACCATCATGCCTGCCTCTTCAGTCATTTTTGGCGTTGTCGCTAGTCTTTCCCTGCTTGCTGCTCCAGCTTCAGCTCGAACCTGGGCCGGCCCTGTCGATATTAACCAAGCTTGCATTCAACAATATGGCGGCGGTTGGACAGCTTCCCTCGATGGAAGCGGCGCCTACGACTGGTCTTGTGTCAATGGAATCGGCGAACATAAACCAATCAACATCGATGCCTATTGCTCACAAACGTATGGAAATGCCGCCTATGCCGACCCTCAGGGCGGTGGTGCCTATGATTGGGGCTGTTACTGGTATTGAGGCTACTTCTATATGTTGGTAGAAGATCACGTGGTTTTGTCTCCTTATGCTGGCTATCCAGTTGGTCGGGAAGTTCTGAGGGGGGATGAATTATTGGTTCTCGGGATCTTTAAACTCTTGAGGCCTTTGTGGGATGGACAGAAGGGTGATTTTTACATTCGTGTCATTCGTTGAATTATCAATTTACTCTGAAGATTTGGTCATCTACAGTAGAATCTTGTTGTCACGTGACTGCAGACAACGTGAAAATTCCTCACTGCTGACTTCCAAAGTCCATCAAACTCCGTGGTAGCTGTCTCGGCACCGCTGTTTAAATTCATCACGTCAATTAGTCTCGACCAGCATATCTCGATATTCCCTCTCTCGTTCATAATCCTTTCGTTTTACTCCAGTGGTCTCTACGTTGGAAACGAGGACAGGGGCCAGGGGTGCGGGGGATTCAGGGGCTTCATGGCTGTTACACGCTTCAGTTTTCAATTCGAGACATGACGGAATCACCATTACGCGTGTACAATTTCTGGCACTTTCAACACATTTGGATTGCCATATTTTGATTAGGCCTTTCATACCAACCCTAACGACTAGATGAGACCTTCGCGGCTTTTGGCCATCGACCAATCGACTACAAGGCGAAATGAAACAAGAATTACATTATACCCCGCTCAGCCCATACGAGATCCGGGTCATTCGACTGTTCACAGAGGCAGATCACCCAGGCCATGCGACCGGGCGAGTGCATTGCAGCATTTTACATGTTCCTCTAAAAGACTCACATCTAGTTGAGAGCTCTAAAAATGTGACAAGAGGGGTTAGTAGAACATGGCCAGTGACGGTAGATGATGCCTTTGATGAACACTCTGATCTGTCGCATTCACCAAATTTTGACCAGCTTTTTAAACATGATCTATTAGAGCGCTGTTTCCCGCTCGTTCGCCTCCCGGAATGGCTGCGCCTACGGACACAGACACCCAAGTGCCTTAGAAGAAAGAAGGCAGAGCCCATGCCAGCAAGATGGAGCCCGGATCAGCACACAAAATACGGTCCTCCTTGGAGGTACACCTGGGGTGACTTTGTGGCTCTATCTTATGTCTGGGGCGATTCATCTGATAAGCGTGAGATCTTCGTCGATGGTATCCCCGTGTTGGTGACGGCTAGCCTCGAGGCGGCTCTGCGGGAGCTGCGGAATCACGTCCGCATACAGCAAGGCTTCTTGATCTGGGCTGATGCATTATGTATCAACCAAGACGATCTAGATGAGCGTGCAGCTCAGGTTGCGCGAATGCAGGAAATTTACCGGGCTGCATGGCAGGTCGTCATATGGCTTGGGCCAGAGCAGCATCATAGCGACCTGGCGATATTGGCACTACGATATATGAGCCTTCAGCTGCAACAGAGAGGCGAGCTGTCTATATTCTATCGGAGAGTTCAGTTGTTTGTTGTTCGCTTGCCGTTCTGGCAATGGAAACATAACCACACAACACTCAATATTCGAAAGGACGCGCTCGAAGCTATTTACTACTTTCTGGACCGGCCATATTGGCGCAGGCTCTGGATTCTTCAGGAAGTCGCCCTAGGGGCTACAAACTCGCCTGTTCTTTACGGGAACAGTTCTATCCGATTAGAAGACGTCTTCAACGCGTTACAGTTTATGAAGGGAGATGGCGCTGCACTAGGCCAATACATCGCCATGTCAGCGAGAGGCCAGGGTGAAATCGCAAAAAGATGGGATAACACGGCGGGGGGTACACATGGGATATCCGAGAAGCTGTGGGAGAGGCCGCTCGCGATAGCATCTCTTCAGGGCTCAAACGGGGAATTCTCTACAATAAAGAGTGAGATCTACGACGTGCTGCTCCTAGCTAGCGAAGCAAATGCTGCCGACGAAAGAGATCGGGTTTACGGAATCCTCGGCCTGCCCCAGGTCGCACGCAAAGTACGGCTGGTTCCTGACTACAACCGCCCCGTATCCGAAACCTTTACCCTCTTCTCGGCGAGCCTCTACCTAAGCCGCAACCTGAACGGCCTACGGCTCGTGAATAGTCCCGTGCCAGCGAAAGGAACTCGGTATTGGAAAAGCGCGCATTTCTCGCGCCCCCGGGCACCCAAGTTGGTTCACAGGCACCGCGTCGTCCATCCTGGCTGCAAGCACGGCCTACCGTCGTGGGTAATCTGCTGGTCCTGCCCGCGCAACCCCGCGGAGCCATTGCGCAACGTGAGACCCGTCCCAGCCTCTCTATTCATCAACCCGCCATCTATAAGCGGTAATATCCTCACTGTCAGAGGTGTCATCTTCGACACCATAGGCACCCTAAGCGCCTTCCATGCTACAGAATCCGAAAACTCGTACCCCTGGAACTCGCCTGATCCTCCGAGTAGTCCCTACGGCTCTCGCGACGCAACCCGCGAAGCCCTGGCGCGCACCTTAACAATTAATGTCAAGGGTGGTGAAGATCCTGGCCTCGACCCAGCCAGCGCGATCCTCCACTGGAAACTCTGGTCCACCGGCATCGCCGACCTCAACAACAGCCTCTTCGGGCTGAAGGATTTCTATTATCGCAATAAAAAACTGCAATTATTCAAAGCATGGTCTCTAGAATCGCTTATCAGTCCATCCCAGAGCACTATGTTTCAGCAGCTCCATGCTTTCGCACACAACACGCCGCGGTTCTTTCATATCACAGCCGCGCACCGTGAAGCGCTCTCAAGCGCAATGCGGTTGCTGCGGTGGCGGAGGCTAATAACTACGAGTACCGGATATCTGGGCCTTGTGCCGGCCGCGACAAGAGCGGACGATGTGATTGTCCTGGTTCCTGGTTGTGATACACCTTTGGTTTTGAGAGCGATCGTGGACATGGGAGGCGAGGTGAAGTTCTCGGTTGTGGGCGAGGCATACGTACATTGGGTGACGGAAGACGAGGCGGACAGGCGCTTAGTTGAGGTAGGGGATACGATGGCGAGTATTTCTATTTGTTGATTGACAGGTAGAAAGGGGCATTGTGATTGGTGTGGTAATACCACACAACTAATATACTTAATAGATAACATAACGCAGTATTATATAACTTAACTTGTTATGACTAGAAACACCTCTTGGTAATACGCCCTACTCTAAGTACTTTCATACGTTAAAACGCACAATTTAAATGCCTGACCAAAAACATTGTACATTAGCTTCAGCTAATATATAATTAACATTTATAAATTATTTATTTAACTCTTAAAACGGTCGATTATTGTGAGAGCCTGGCAGGGCCGGCTGCACAAGACTTGTAGAAACACTTAAAACATAACCAACCTACTCCATTTAGAACACTTGTGAGTAATGCAGTAATTAGATTAGAGGCGAATGAATTAATCAACAGACTAAAAGAACGTATGTATAAAAGAGAAAGCTTTGCAAAAAATGCAATGAAGGCAATATAGTTTATATGTACAAAATTTCTTTTTTGAAACCCTTGACTGCCCCTGAAGGCCAAGTGCCTGCAACTCTAACGCATTATCAATACAATTATTCTATGCCCTTATTAAATTATGTTGATAAAAATCTAGGTCACACTGTCAACTGTCTTGATGTCATTAAGTATATTGTTTATTGTATGTATACCCTTCGATCGCCCATATTATTTAGTGCATACAAAGCTCTTTTAATCATTAAAATTGACGGATAAAAGTTGCAAAGCTAACAAGCTACTCCTACAGTACAGCACTAACTATTTATGAATAAATTCCATCGATTTATGCTACTACCACTATCGGCCAATGCATCTTGTGTAAAGAAGACTGATGAAGACAAGACGTAGGCTGCCATGACTTCTATGTCGAGGTAAAGAATAATTGTATAGGTACGTAATGAATGTTACTGTAATGCTAGGAATGCCAAAATATGCTTAACGAGTGTCTCCTAATAACATATATAAGTGACCTTTTTCCTTTCAGCGTGAGGCTATACCTTGCTAATGGAATAGCATTGCGACGACAGACATTGCTATACTGGTCAGCAAGGCAAGCTCAACCTGAAGATCCACCCGCCCCAGCCTCCTTTTAGCAGTTCTCCAACATGAGTCCTTGATAAGCTGCCATGTGCCCCTCGCCGTTTAGAGGAGTTAAACGGTGCAGTACACCTTGTAGCTCTTGGCACTAGTTCCCGTGAGGCAGACCGACCCCTTTCCAGACCCATTTCCGTCGGTAGAATAAGCCGTAAACGTCTGGACGGCGCCACCGCAAAACTGGCCGTCATAGAGATAGACCTTGCAGTAGCCGGCATCGATATCCGTCTGGAACTTGGTGCTGACGTCGCCCACGCCATTGCGGAGGTAGATGTTCGTGCAGTCCATGGAGATTTTCCCCTTGTCCGTGTAACTGTCTCCGCCGCAGTTGGCCTTCCAGTTGAAGGTCAAGGACCAGTCCTTGCTGGCGGCTACGAGAGCCGGGAGGGAGGAAAGCGCAAGAGCGATGGTTGCCGTTGGTGCGTGCATGGTGATAAAAGTGTCTCGTTGGGTTGGTCGCTGGGACGTGACTTGATTGAATAGATGATGATAAGGAAGAAAGTTTGAATGGGCTTGGGTTTCTATGTGCTTGTTGTCGTGTACAATTGACTGGAACTTAGAAACCTTATATACTTCTTTTCCTGTATAAGTCAGGGCTCATTTGACCACCGCCAAGAACCAATGGGGTTGGGTGAGGGTCATTGGCAAAAGCCTAGACCAATTGGGTCTACGTTTTATGCAATCTAGAGCTAATTTTGTGAGGTACTACAATTTGGCCGGCTTCACGATAGCTTCCTCACAGCTCCGCTGGTCTCTATGGGAATCAAACAGTCCATATTGGAAGAATAATTTGAATATACCTTGCTGTCTAGGACTTAGGTGCTGGGGAATCAGTCCGATTTAAGGAACATTCCACGAGCTGAAAGTTGCCAGTGGGTTATACCGTGAGCTCTGAAAGGTCTAGGCTTACTCAGCTGATAAGTTGCCGCAAGAATTCTGTCTTGATGGCTTACCTAAAGTATCATGACATGGTGACAGCTCGCGAAGGCTAGCCAGAAAGGGACTTAGCCCATACACAAACACACAATCTCCATCACAATGGTCCGTCGAATTGACGCGTTGCCCTATTTTATAACTGTTTGGTCTTACGACACTAATTTCTATGAAAAGAAATCCATTCAGTATATTGTTGGCCGAAGAGACCTGTTGAGGTTTAAGATCCTTGAGCAACCATGCCAATTGAGACTTAGTACGCGTATAAATATCGAGGGACTAGACATAGCAATATTATATATATATATATGCATTTAACAATTTTTTAATTATAATTTACAACTATAAGCATAAAGCATTATCATATTTGATATTGGTTTTCTTATTAGAAATATTACAGTAATAATTATAAGAAAAGCTTATGATCAAAGGCTTGGAAAGATATTTAATATTGCAAAATAATTGGAAAGCTTTACTATACCGCCCTACCAAACTTAGAAAAGAGAAGGTAAGGCTTGAGAAATTAACACCAAGCCCCTTAAAACTCTATAAAACTAGGATGGCTTCCTATTGGTCTAGACAAAGTCTGCAATGGTTAAGGCGTTAACTGGGTTGGCCGAATACATAAGATTGAAATGCGACGCATTTTGATTTTCTCGATATTAAAATGGAAGCACCTGACCTCAGGAACGGTAAAGCTTTCCATTTTAGGGACAACTTGTTGGCACTACAGAGTTCCTGAATACTTGATGTCACACGGACGCGTACCCGGGGGTTTGGGACATCCGATATTATGTAAATCATCATATGCGCAGCAAGTTGTCGGTTAGATCATTTCGGGTTAAATTAGATAAGATCTTCCGATCCGATCTAATTTAACCAGACCTTTTAAGGCTAGCAACGGAGTTGGCAACTTTAAGCGAAGATATTTAGGTATAAAGGCTGAAGTTCCTCCGCCCTGGAAGAAGGCCAAAGACATACATGGCCCCTTGTATCTAACAATACCTAGGCAACCAACTATGGCAGTATGAGAAATCTTATTCCCGTTGTTTGCACCCCTACGCCCATCAGCAAAACGCACAAAAACGCCACATTGCTGTCGGCCAAGAAATTGGAATCGTTGTATAACCACGTCTCGCGATTGTCGCAGGGCCGCGCACACTATCTCTGGGTTCAAACCGACAGTCTGCCTACCCCATTCTGCGATTGGTTACTAGAATGCTTCGCTATCAGCAATTGTCAATATTTGACTGCATATCTGAGGCCTGCATTGACCGGCACCGGAACTGCTAGTTGTACATCTGCAGACGCCACATTGGGGTCGGCGCCGAAGTCTCCAATAGCCCGTTATTTCGACAGCAATCGTATGTACTATTCTAGATATCACGGCCTTTCTTTTTGCTTCGGCGAAATGCTGACATACCTTCAAAACCTGCGACTGATACAACAACATAGAGCGACCGGCGTCATACGCATCTGCGGGGTTGAGTTACATGCGATGGCTTGAGGTAAGATTAGTGTAGTAACGGAGCTTATGTTAGTCCAATCCCCAGTGTTAAAGGTCAGGGAAAGGGGACAAAATGAAGGAAACCGCGGGAAGGAGCAGATCTTACGGCGCGACGACGACAGATCTGAAGACACGGTAACATCGCCTGGGGAATGTTCAATGTGTACATCACGGTATAGATCATGTAATTTATACTGTATGAAGCAGGTTATGTTTGTCGCAATAATTACCTCTCCCGGAACAAAGCACACTACATATTCTATCAACCTGGTTGGACCCTTCGCACAACAACACGTGTCTCTTCCTACACTCATACATGGTATCCTGACAATATCTAAAAGTCCTTAGGTCTATCCAAGATCGCCCTGCACCTTCAGGATCGATAGTGGCGCACCTCTACGACGACGTCAGTAGTCCGATAGTTCCAATCAGAATCACGCCTCGGAGCCCAATACCTTGGTTTCCCAATTTCACTCCAGCTATCCGTAGATCCATAGAGGCGTGTTGTTGGTAGCCTAGGAGCCTGGTAATGTGTCAGGGAACGTGGATTCCATCGCTGGCTGGTGTTGTGTAGAGTCTCCCTCTTGGGGATCCACTGGCGGACGGTATTCTTAAAATAACCGACAGGAACTCCTAGATGAATCGCATCCCTGATGCCGGAATTCATTTGGTCTATGTACTCATTGCAAGCCTGTCCGTATCTGACTAGGCGCTCGTTCAAATACACTAGAACGTCGGGCAGGACTCGTTCTCGCCGCGCATCTGTTGGTATCGATATGTCTCGAGCTTCCTCAATCACCTGCTTCGGGCCTCCGAGTTCCACCAGCCACCTGGTGGGCATTTGTAAGGCTTTTGAAGCGGAATATAAGTTGACATGTTTGTATGCTTTTGAGCAGTGTCCGTCGTGTACGTGCTCGCTTCTGTCGAGACGGATCTCGTCGTCGCCCCCCAGCTCATACACCAAGCCATGAGCTGCAAATCCGTCCCGACGGACTATATTTGCAACACCCCTTTGGTTGATATGCCACTAATGATCGGGTAAAACCGCTCGTCCGATGTAAACGCTGCTGGGGCACCGTCTAACCATCTGCTCTAGGCAGAGATTATTGCCATAGGCGAAATAGAGCTGTGGTGAAGGGACTGGTGCATGTAACGGACCAGACATGCTGCAAGTTGACGTGGGTGCTTTGGCAGAAGACGGGAGTGGGGAGTGGCTTGCCGAACTGGTGATACGATAGTGGAAGAAAAGTATGAACAAACGTGGGAGAAATGCGGAATATCTCGAAGTTTTTAAATATATTGCTGAATCACTGCGCCCCCAGCTATTCGTGGCTCAAGGTATTGTACCCACTGAGAGCCTCATGGCTCTCAACGTCGTCAGAATATCCAAAAAATCCAGTTCAGCTCCGTGTCGGGTAATTATGCCGCGTGACTAAGCACGCGCGTGCCGATTTAACATCAAGGGCCATCAAGGGCCATCAAACTATGGACTCTGAAAAGATATTGGACTGCGCATACGGTGGATCTACTTAAGCAGTGAGAAAAGTAACAATATAGCGAGACGCGTTTCAATCATCATTGGCGCGTATTCCTGCATGACGAAAACTAGAATGTGGTCAGCAGCGGCGGCAGTGAGTCGGCGGTAATAACTGCCACAGAGCCCATTCAGCGAAGCCTTACTTCCAGCTGGGCTATGAATTTCGGGATGCTGCTGCATGTGTGGGTGGTATGTTGATGTCGTAGAATCAATGCAGTCTAGTTGCCTTATATCGGGTAGGTATCTGCTGTAAGGGGTGTTTTTATACATTGTCCCCCAACAGATGCAAGACCTCCTTAGCCTACCAGAAATCTTTTAGGGGACCTGGAAGAGTTGCCTGCAGAAGTAACCATATTATTTATCTAGAAGCATTGCTGCTGTTTGCATTAACTGAATCTTGAGCTGACCTTGGCCTACGATAATTATGGCCGGAGGGTTTCTGTAGGACGGTTAACATTGAGACTGTAAATGTTGGCATCGATTTTCTACCTAAGCCTACGCCAGGACCTCTGGGGCAGGCAAACTGCCTTCCACTGATATGAGGAGCCAACTGCACGGGCTACATACCTAGGTATACCTAGGTAGGTAGTATTTGCATCAGCTGCTTACCGATACACTGCCCACGTAGGTACTTACCGTTTACCGCCCGCTTCGCTCCCGAAGCGCGGAGGGTGGTGGGGTTCTCACCCTGGAACGGCGTGAAGAGAGTTACAGCCAACATGTTCTGTCGTCCTAGATCTTATTCTGCCTACAACCCTTCGAGGGAGTTTATTCTTAACGTTAGATTTTCTGTTTCATTATTACGAATGCACAAAACCTATGATAAAACTGCTACCAATAAGATGCACCCTTACAATCACATGATCTATCGCGTCATCCTTGTTCTTTGTTTACCTGTCCCTTCTGGGCCATTAGTCTTCCTCGAAACTATCAACCACGCTGTCCTTTGCCATAAAATGGCCCCTACAGAGCAGTAGATCAAAATTATTTCGGAGCGCCCGCTTAATGATACGCTTGACCACTTTCGAGACAAATTGCGCGACGACGCCGAAGACCTACAGCAGGAAGATATCGCAAGCCTTCTAGGAGCTCCTATCGTATCTTCCGCGGCATTCAGGATTCCTTTTCCTGACGGAAGCGGTAACGTGGCAGTCAAACTATTCTCCATACCATAGCATGTTCGAGGAGGCGTGGTGAAGCTCGACCGATTTGGAGTATCGTGCCCTTCTTAGTAGTTCTCATGATTTCGAGGAGCTGTTCCCAAGCACACCATATCTCGGGTGAAAATCATCGTAGGACGTTGGATGAATCTTCTTAGCAGTGTCGTCATACGCGCCGTCGTGCCACGTCTGCACCTCTCTTTGGGGCTTTTTCTTCAAAGAAGAAATTGGGTGCCACCGGATTATCCGTATGCTTTGCGGGTATGACTGTTTAATTTAGGTCATTCCTCGCTTTGGCGTGGATGTCTCTCATTCTCGCTCCGTCAAAATAGTCGGGTACCGGCTTAACAGTATCCTTATTAGTTAGTGACTCGAAGTTGGTGGCTGGAAGGGGGCCCTCGTTTGGGATGTCCGCACTACCAGCAATAAGCGGGATCACGTTGCGCCTCACTGTGCCCTCCGACCTTTGTGCATACGCGTTGATGAGAGTTGCATTGAGCCTTAGCTCCTGATCCGGGACGAAAGTAGGATGGCACTGGCGACTACCCGAAGAAGATTGGGGCGGACATGCTGGCCGCCTACCACCTCATTCACTGTCGAACCTCTCCATCCTCGTAGAACACCGCGCATACTGCAATGCCACGGTATGGCCCGTCGTCTAACAATCTAGAGCTGGCGGTAGCATCCCGAACAACTCGGCTTAGAATGAACACATGCCGTAATCCTAGGCTTTCTTGACTGGACTCTTCCTCCGTTTGGCAGGCCCAGGTTTGGAAAATGAAGTACCCGGAGTTGCTACCTGGCCAACCTTGTTAGACTGGTTATCCTCATCCACAAGTAGCGATGCGGAGTTAGCCTCCGATGCCGCCAGATTCTCCAGACCTTGGGAGAGGCCGGTCGACTCGGAAAGCGCGGGAACGTCAAAGTTCACCGACGGCAACTGGTTGATGGCCGAGCAGATCCTCTTAAAGTGATCTGGCATCCAAATGTCGTAAATATTTTTGGTGAATTGATATACAGTCCACTTCTCCTTGCCATCGAGTGCCGTGAAAGAAAATTCGTGGATAGGATGGCGGTAGTACTTAGTTTCCTTCTTATCAATTACCGGGTAGTAACCGTAGATCCGCACCGATCGGTGGTCGTGTGAAACAGAGAAGGCAAGGATCTGCCGATGGACTTCATCCTCCCGGCCTGTAAGACGGAAGAGTTCGACAATGGCTCGTGCCGCCATGGTCATACTGTGTGCGTTCTGGCGGTCCGCAACGTCTAGCGCTGCAGCGCCGCACTTTACCTCACAGGCTAGGAACGGAAAGTACATGTAGTACGTGGCCATAAAAAACGATAGGTCGCCGGTAATAAAGTCGCCGATGAATGGCGACAACTTCTCGAGCTGGTCCTCGGTAAATGCCTCTCGCCGGAACCCGACGGAGTAGTCCGGCTGCGGACGAGTCCCAGTCAGGGGGATCGAGTTGTTCCAGCCTTCGTTGACACTCTCCGTCAGGCTCTCGAGGTGCTCAGCACCGTATGTCGCAAGACTTTCGGCCGAAGGGACGATGAGCCGAGAAATATCTTGGATGACTCGGGCTTCGTTTCTATTATGGATCTTCTGGCAGGTTGAGTCGAAAAGGTCGTCACGGAAGAGTGAGTTCTCGGGAAATGTTTGCTTCCTCTCAAGTAGACTTTTACAGAGGGTTTTGCTTTCACTAGTAACGTCCAATTTCGATTTGACCATGAAACTGCCCTTGGTGGCGAGCAGAGTCTCGTAACGCTGATCTCGATACTGGGCACTCTTCTCCTCGCGCGGCTTCTGATCGCTTGGTGTTTGGGACCAGCCAGAGTTGGATCGCTTACGTCCGATGACGGACGACGACCGCTTTCGTGCTAGTAGGGGTTCCATGCCCGGCTCGAAGAGTTGACTCGGCCAGCGTCCTTCTTTCCTCCAAAAATCGATTGGATTATTAGGGTCAACGTTGTTTGCCGTTGTGTTGCCGGAAGTGTCGTCAGCGGCAGATGGTCTCGAGGACGGTGTAGGACAGAGATCTCGTGTATCTTCGATGGCTTGCTTTCGGTCTTTGCCTTGGATACGGGGCTCTTTCGACGACTTATGATACGTTTTCAGACGTTGGCGTTTGCGCGTAGGGGCGTCTTGGTCTGTTCATTGTCAGTTACGGCCTGTCGGCGCTTCGTAAAACATACCCTGATCCTCTGGATTGCGCCCCCTTTTGGCGGCTCCCTGGGCTCGAGTTTGGGCCATGGCGACGAAATAGAAGTTGGAAGGGAGATGGATATATTTATGTAGCGTCGTATGTCGGGAAGAGATCAAGCTGCGTCAACTGACCCCGCGCGATAGGAAACAATCCACGGCGACCAACCATTACGCGCGGGCTTCCATGTACACGCAAAGAACTCGGCGGGGATACTGTACTCGAAGTGGAGAGAGATCAGAAGAGGTTAGATTCTGCATGGAGTTTGGGGCTCGTCATACGATGATGATCCCGGTAGGCACCCCGAACTTAGCACGGGCTTCGCCTTTGTTCCTTGCGATCCAATCAGCCTTCCGCGCCATAAATTTAGTGACATGGGCCTCACTTCGTACAATTCTTGTAAAACTTATCTTTTAACAAGCTGCCGAGTGTTACGTGCTGTATACTACGTTATTAGTAACTGATGCTGAGGCAATACAAGAGTAATGGCAAGCTGACACCTGATCTGGGCCCAGATTTTTGAAGACCTACCTGCCTGGTCGTCAACTGCCAGGCACTCTGCCAGGTGTTAACGGGCCTGCAGCCGGCAAGGGCGACGCCGCAATGGTTCGCGCTGCGACTCTGGTGGCCTTTTAAGCCACAATTGCCACTCTCCCGTCGCCCGAACGAATTCTGGATAAAAACCATGATAATGTGTTTAGGTTATAAAGCTTGTTTTGCATGATCGAATGACATACATGCATCGAGAATCCGATCGTTGGCGCTTAACTACAAAGCAAAAAGTCGAAAAGTGAGGGTCTAAACGCAAGTACCTGACAAGCTAGTTGCAGTTGTGGTAGTACAATTGTATTAGAGAAGACCAGATTACGGGATTAGGCGTGAAGAGACCTGAAGCGGGAAGCCGGCGCTGGTACAGTACTGTCTTGCCGCCCGAAGGCGTTTTCTTCCGCGACAGGCTCTGTATTCTCTACGCATACAAGTATCTGTAGAGGTAAGAACAAGTCGCCCGCTTGCCGAGCGAACCGCATTAATCTCAAGAGGCATTTGTCGCGTTAGGTGCCGGCTGGTGATAGTCAACAGAAACCAAGGCTCCTTCTGCCATGCACGAATAGCTTCTGATTAAGCAGCTCATTCCTGCCGACCGCTGCTATCGCTCGACTGCCTTCTCCTTCAACTTCGTACAATATCTTAGCTGCAGCGCCCCTATACTCCGCCCTCGCTGTGGAAACGCTTCTGTAAACTGCGAATGCATCTTCTTCCATGACAGCTCCCGTTTCTTTAGCTTGATGAGAAGGCCGTCTTCTTCAAGCGTGAAGGCAAGTTTTGTTACTGTGCCTCCCTTCGTGGGACGACATCTCTTAACAGGTGACTTGTGTGGCCAGTTTCCAGTTGCAGAATCTTTGCGCATGTGATTCACGCACGAGTCCCGAGTGAACTGTATCTGGAAAGTCGCCATGCCGTCCACAATTACCTGCCTGAGAACGGCATTCTGAAGGGGCCATTCCTCAAAGCTCGCCGTAGGGACCTGGGCAGACCCTACTCCATCGCCTGAACTCTGAGAGGATGGCGGGCTGGGTATGCTGTACCGACCAGAGCGCTTCCGACCAGGGGCTGATGCTCGGGCTTGTTGCCACCGAGAAGCGCCGCAGTCTGAATGGGTCTGCTGTCTAGTGGATCTTCTGAGAAGGGTTGGCTGGGTAGGAGAGCTCGTCTTGTGGCGCTTGGAAGGTAGCAGGCGGATGCTATCATCGCCTTCCTCGTTCTGCTCTCGTTCACTACCTTTCAGAGGATGGTACAGGTCCTCATCCTCCGCCCTTAGACGACGGCCTAGATGGCGTTGGGGGCTGTCCTAACCGCTGGCCTGCTACACAGCTTCGGCGTCGTCCTCTTGGTCATAATCGACTGTGGGTGTGTTGAGGGGACGACGGATTCCGCAATGAGGTGCAGCCTTCCTCCGATAGGACTTCGGCTTGACCGGACGCGGCTCGGCTTCGTTATTGCTATTTTCAACTGCCGAGCCAGTCAAATATCTTTTTTTTTTAGGTGACCGGCTAAGACCTCGCAAGGTAAAGCGAAAGAAGCAATAGCCGTTAAATTTACCGCTAGTATCTAGGAGATCACCGCTTGTGACAGCAGACCATAATCGCACCATGTTGTGCTGGTCTTGGCGCCACGGCGCTGCCATCGCCGGGAACGTGACCGAAGTAACTATGTCGCTCTCTCTTATCACGCATCAGTCCGGATCCTCTTCGCTCACCCGGACCTACCTTGCGTTTCGTCCGCATGTTTCTTGACATCGCTAAACAGCGACACTATACCCTTGTGCCCTCTCACGACCGCCAAATCGATGGGCGTCCGAAGCTGCGCATCCTCTTGCCGGGGATCTAAGCCTATATCTTCCATGAGCTTCTTAAACGTATGTTCGGTATCTTCGATTTGAGGCCAATCCCATTGGTGCTCGACCTTCCTAGCCGCCACGGCGTGAAGCAGTCCAAAGCCTTGATTGTCCGTCGTTTTCCAGTCGGCATTAGAATCCCTGAAAATGTCCCAGACCTCGTCGTTGTCGTGACCGAGAACGTCGTTTTTCGCATCCCACCCCGTCGACATGTAAACCTGCAACGGCGTCTCCCCACGGTGGTTTCGGGTGTTGATTTCGAGTCCCATCCGCGAGTAACGATTTGAACATTCGCGCCGCATCAGTAACCGCGTCCTTCTCACCAATCATGCGACGAGCGAAGTGGTGGAGCGCTCCATTGCCATAGGGGTCCGGTTCGGCGGGGTCCGCGCCTTGCTCTATCAAACGCTGCACTACAGCGGTCTGCTCTGACTGCAACGCCAGATAGAGAGGCTTCATTCCGGCCTTGTCGGCTACATGGATTAGCGAGGACTGAGCAGCAAGGAGTGCAGCCAGAAGCTCCAGATCCTTGGGCCCGAACGGCTCATCCTTAAAGGTACAAAGCCAATGAAGAGCGCTTCTACCTGTATCATCGAAGATGTCAACGGCCGCCCTATGCTTGAGCAGTGTGAGGGCGGCTTCGGTGTGCGGTGTGCTCCGCATGTTCCCAGGCCGCGATGTCCATCGACGTTTCAAGAAGGAAGGTATGCAGGCTGAGATCAAAGCCGTTCGTCCATCCTTGCCCCTTCTTTGTAGATCGAGGCCATCCCAGTCGAGGAGAGAACTGACCACACCCTGCTCCTCAATGCAGGCTTGAAGGACGTGACGCTTATCATCATAGAGTTTGAATGGGTCGGCCCCGTGTCTCAATAGAGCTTCAATCACCCCCCTATGGCGCGTATCCCAGTCAACTATATAGTCAACTGCCACCAGTAGCCCCAAATTCTCGGCACAAGCCGCACTATGCAACGGATATCTATTCTCGAACAGTCCGTTAGGGTCCGCCCCTATCTCAAGCAAACATCCCACCATAGCTAGATCCATTCTCCCCGTTATCGCATTGTGCAATGCCCCCAGCTTTGTGACACATCCGCCCCGTACTCTAGCAGTAACTTTGTAATCCGAACGTCGATCTGAAATTTCCAAGCACGATTGACCAGAGCCATCATCTTTTACTTCTCTCTCGTTGGGATCTGATCCATTCTCAAGAAGAATGCGAATTGTGGCTTCTTTCCAAAATCCGTGCTGAGACTGCGAGCTGACAGCAGATAGTAGAGCTGTCTGCCCTGATGTGTTTAAGGCTGATGCATCTGCACCACGAGACAAAACATACTTGAGCGCTTCAATGTGCCAGAAGTGATGTCCGGAAGCGAAAAAGTGTAAGAGAGACTTCCTTGCCCTCGTGTAGGTGCGTCTCCGCATCTCAGATATCCCATCCACGTCTGATTCACTTGCCTCGATAAGTACCTTGATGACGTGAAGGTTAGGTATTTCGCAGCCGCTAGCTTCAGCAAATAAGCTACGCGAATAATTGCTTTCCTTGGTTTCAATTCTGCTTTCAAATTCAGAAACATCATTCTGGAAGGACCGTTGAAGTAAATCGGAATAACCTCCTGCAACTAGTACGTGGAGACCAGTCCGATACCTACTATCTTCGCTCTTCATATCACCACCAAGCCTGGCAAATTGTTCGATAACTCCGTAGTGGCCTTCTTTCAGATGTTCCTTAATCGTATCTATTAGTTTCCGTCGATCGGAGATCGAGAAGAGAGCCTGCGCTGCGTTCCGCACATCCTCATCATTTGGCAGCTGAATTTCTGCGTTGAGGGGGATTGCCACACCGTGGCGCGATAGTTCCCTTACCAGAATCTTAGAGCCATAAGCTACCGCAAGATCCATTGCAGTGGCCGATAATCCATCTTCACCGACGGCTCGGGCTTCCAATTCTGCTCCACCTTCTACCAAAAGTTTCAAGATACTAGCTGTCTTGTCTTGTGTACGAGATGAAGACCAGTACCGCTCTACTGGTCTCCATTCGCCACCAACGGTAGTCAAATCTCTTTTTTTCGCGGGGCTGGCTTCACCCCACAGTTTCTTTTCCAGGGGCAACTCTGCGAGAGCATGGATTGCTGTTCGGTTATCCCTATCACGGCGAGATGGATCGGCACCGTGCGACAGCAAATACCTAACACTTTCTAAACAACCAGAGCGGCAAGCGTAATGAAGAGCAGAGCGCCCGGGTCCATTGTGATGCGTCTGGTTCACAAGTTGATTAAGGGCGCGTTCCTCACAGCAAGAGAGTAGAGCGCCAACGGTGTTGGGTTTTCGCGCAATACAGGCAAGGTGTAAGGGGGATAGGCCCTCTAGTGTTAAAAGTCCTGGATCTGCTCCAAGTTGCAGTAGCCTACCTACCGTAAACTCAGATCCATATGCGGCGGCATGGTGGAGAGGTGTGACGCCGTAGATATCGGCAATATTGGCGCTGGATACACCAAACATTGGTTCCCCCAATATTCTACCAATCCAATCCCCTTCAGCTGGGTCGGTTTTGCCATATGAACTCACCAAGTGTAAAATAGTTTGACCATTTTTCATCGGTTTTGTCGGTGAAGTACCAAGCTCAACAAGCGCATGGATTAAACTCATTCCATCTCGAGGCTGGCTAATAAAGGCTTCCGCCGCTACGTGAATGAGGGTGCGTTCTTCGTTGTCCTGTAAAGTGGGATCGGCTCCCAATGCGACAAGGTACCGAATCCAATTTATATCGAGTTTGTTCCCAACAGCGAGATGAAGTAGTGTGCTTCCATCCGCTTTTCTCAACCTTGGATTCGCCCCTAGGCGAATAAATTGCTGTATGGTATCTAGACTGACACCACGAGAGCATGTAATCTTGCATAGGATCGTTTCACCAAGCCAGTCGGAAGCGTTAATATCCATACCTTTTTGGACCATGGCCCGCAATATTTTCTCATCGTCCGAATTCGGTTCTTGATAATCATTGCGCTCTGGAATTTTGTATTCGAGGAGAGGTACGAGACCCTTGTTGTTCCTCCTATTGAAATCATCGCTGGACCTTATCAAACTTAGGAGAAAGGGAATATCACTTTCTTTGAACTTGTTTAGACTCATGAAAACCATGTGTAGCAGAGTGTTACCTGTATTCGAGGCTATGCCAACATTGGCACCGTTCTGGATTAACCTTTTGAACGCCGATACGTCTGGTTTGGCGTCATGCCGTCCTTGGGGATTTATCATTGCCAAAAGGGGGGAATGCCCCTCGAAATCAGTTGCGTTAATATCGGCGCCCCCGCCGACCAGGACATCGATGAGATCTGGTAGCTCTGGATTGGCAAAATGAAGACAAGTTCGGCCAAGTCTGGATCTCGCATTTGGATCAGCACCAGCCTCAAGTAGTAATCCTGCCATAATTTCCGGTGTGTGATCGTTGAACCAGTAATCAAATGAACACACAACATCTCGCTTTCGCACCGCATAATGCAAGGGGGTGAGATTGGAGTCTTTGCTCGACGTAGTGGTAGTGTCCTCGTCTGCTCTTGCATCGATCTGAGCTCCATAGGACACAAGGGTTTCGAGACATTTCCTTGCCCTTCCAATGCTCTCATCGTCTGACAAGTGTTCAACCTCATCATAACCAGCGAGAGCATGGATCGCCATTGGACCCGTGGGACAATCAAAAGTCTGGGTCACCTCGCCATCTCCCTCGTACCATTGATCCATCCCGCATCTCCTATTCGGATCTGCGCCATACCTTAACAGCAGCTGTATGGCTTCTAAATTATGGCACTCTGCAGCTTTAAACAGTTTAGTCTTCCCCCCACAAAAGCTGTCAACGTTGGCATTTCCGGTTTTTAAGACCATTTCGATATGTTCCACATTCTGAGCCCAGTGAAGACACTGGTCAACTTCGTCGGTGGGTACAAGGGAAAGGAATACCCTGATGACAGTACTATGATTGCCCCTGAAGGCATACTGAAGAGCAGTCTCTCCCTTATTTGATTCTAACTGCTCGTATTTGTTGTATGGTGTATTCTTCGTTTTTGGGATCAGTGGACTGACACCGGCATCAATCAGTAGCTTAGCTACATTTGCGTGGCCATTGGATGCAGCATAGTGCATTGGTGTCAACCCAATTCGGTCGTCTGATTTCGGCGAAGCACCTTGTTCTAAGAGAAATCTGACAATCTGCGCATGTCCCTTTTCGGCAGCATAGGAGATCGGGCTTCGGCCGCTTCCATCGAGTGCATCAATGAGCATGGGATATTTCGCCGACAAGTGCTCAACAATTGCTGGCCAATTCTCGAAACTGGCCAGGTGAACAGGATTGAACGTGCTGCATAAGTATGACTTCCAATTACTGTAAACCCATAACCCAAATGCCGGTTTGCCTGGGATAAGGAATGTGTCGAGAGCGTTGACCACATCCGGATGGTCGTCACCGGCTTTGGTAATATGGTGTGAGAAACTGCTTATCGCATATCGTAACAAATGATGGATCAGCGTTAGGTCTTGTATCACTTGCTGGCGTTTTTGCAACTCCTCGCGCAGCCAGCCCGGATCGTCATACTTGTAATCGTAAGGCGCGCATTCGTCTGTGGACTTTTTGACGGGATGTATCGGGGTAATGCCAACAATGTGATCTTCGACCCCTTGTGCTTCTTGAACTGGGTCATCGCGTGTGGTGTTAAGCAATGGACAGCTGTCTAAGTACTGCAGAGAAAGCACAGCAAGCATAGCATGTGCTGTAACATCATCAATGACTGGAAATGAACCGGGACTCGAGGCACGAGTTTCGTCATAGAGAAATTCGGTGAATGAGTGGTGAATGACGCTCACCGTCTCATCTTCAAGAATTTCCAACAGTGTACCGCAACTGGCTCGTGCCAACGTCTTTCCCTCACTCAAATCCTCGGATCCTCTCATGTGTGCAATCAGAGAGCCTAACTCGATTAGCCTGAGAGGTCTCTTGGCTTTGGTAACACACATGAGGATGCGAGCTTGTTGTTCTGAAGAAACTCCGCTGCGCCTTGAGTGTTCTTTGAGCAGTTCTTCGTACACGTCTTTGAGATTGTACGGTAAACGGTCCAGGCTGTCTGGTAGGGTCTCTTCAGTGATACGGCCAGCCTTTAGACCTTCTACCAGAGCGTCGATCACCAGTCGAGCGTGAAGGAACAAGCCTTTGGCGCGCTCGCAGATGACTTGTCTTACTATATCTTCCTTCTCCGGGCTTATCACACAGTCAGAGGTATGCGTGGAAACGGCCACATACCTTGCAACATCGGGATGCGTTAAAGTCGGGTCTAGCCTGATATATGGCACCTGCAAAACTCGTAGAGTCTCCTCGATCCTAGGAATAGGTCGGCTGGTGACAAACAACTTGGTCATGGAGCCTTGGCGATTCCCTAGTTGAGTTAGACGATCAATAATAGCCCAATCATCTTCATCCATCTCATCCAGAGCATCAACAACGAGATAAACCTTCTCTGTGCGACCTATAGAGTCTACAAGTGTGTCCCAGAGTCCGTTATGCTCGATCCCTTGGATGCCACATGACTTGCTAAGCACCGTCAGACTTGATAGGAGAGACTGGCTATGAGGCAGTAATTGTGACGCGAAATCACGAATGAGGTATCTCGCACTATGGTTCTTGTTGATGGTTTGACGGAAGAAGAAGAAGGGAACCGGGACATTCGGCTCAGCTTCTTGAAGTTGGCGAATGGTGCTAGCAGCCAAGACAGATTTGCCACTCCCAGCCACGCCTCTGACGGCCAGACAGTTTGCTCGACCAGGAGTCCTCCACGTTTTAAATGAAGGTGATTCATGGAACCATGAACAAGTTCCCGGCACGTGCGAGTGCAAATGTTTCATAAATTCGCTGCCTGACGAGAGGTAGTCAGTGGGCTGTAACCACTGTTCAACCGCCAATCGCTGTTCCTGCAATGTAGGCACAGAACCGAGAACGTTGGCGGGAACAGCATGTCGAGCAGCTTCAGATTCTAGCTCGACGTCAGGCTCGAGGCCTGTATATTGTTTCGCATTCATGGCGTATGATTGTCTCGTTCCTAAAAGGACGTCAAATCAAATTGAGTGAGATGAGGTATGACTAGGTACCTAAGCCAGATGCCTGAAAGCAGAAAGTAGTATTAGCACGAGTCCACCATACATTAAACAGTTCAGGGTACACATGCATTCTTGTACCTCTCCGGCCATGGTTCATATGAAGTTTGAAGACGAGGATGACTCACCCACCCCCCTCGGCTGCAGTCTAATCATGGGTATCGTAGACCCACTCTAGATAGAAGTACATTAGCGCAAGGGGGGGGGTTGTTGGAGACGATCACCAAGACGGTCACGGATTTTGAAAATGGTCTCCGCTATATGATATTCTCTTGATGATCATATTGCCGATACGATCTCTACTTTAAAACGATCTCTAAATTTAAAAACGATCACGGTAACAAAACGGTCACAAATAAATCTAATATACTATAAAAGAAATATTTACTTACCCGATTGTTCCTTTTTTTTTACTTGTATTTAGGTATTTGCTTATTACCTACAATCTACGGTTACGTGGTTACAGTCTACGGTTACGTAGTTACAGTCTACGGTTACGTGGGTTCGAACTATAAGTTTACAATTACGGTCACAAGGCATTACAGTTAGGCTACGAGGCACTACGCGTAAAAAGGAAGTGCTACAATTAATTATTATAAAGCTATTGTTTCTATAGAAATAGCAGTTGCAAATAACAGTTGCAAGTAGCAGTTGCAAGTAGTTGTAAGTAGTTATAAGTAGTRGTTAAAGGTATAATTGTAATTGCAGTATTAGGTAGGGGGGTAGGGGGGGGGGGTCTGGCCTGTAGGCAGTGTGTGTGGCCTATAGGCAGTGTATGTGGCCTGTAAGCAGTATGTATAGCCTATAAGCAGTATGTATGGCCTATAGGCAGTATGTGTGGCCTATAGGCAGGCAGTATAGCTAGTTGCCAACATGATCTCAGAATTGCCGACATGATCTCAGAATCGCCGATATGATCTCTAAAATTTAAAAACGGTTACAGGGGTCTAAAACCGTTACAAATATTCAAGACTATTTTATATAGGCAATTATTTTTACGCAAAAATAGTTATTAATATATAACAATTACTATAATAGTTTTTAAATTAAAAAATGCAATTAGAAAATATATAACAGTCACTAAGTTAGTAATAGTTATAGTGATCATCTTAGATACCCCCCCCYTRRCGCTAATGTACTTACCCGAGGGACCTAGTTTCTGGACACGCTGTTGGCAGAGATGTCGGCGCTATTGCTAGCTTTGTACAAAGTGTCTATTCTAACATTGCTTGGCCAAAACATTTTAGTTCCAACCTTTTTAAAGCATACAATGTTAGATTATAAGCGTTGTTAGAAAAAAATACACTATTATAGCTGTTAAAATTAAGCGATTCTAATTAATTAATAATTAATTAAGTTAATTATATATAAAGTTATATTTTTACGTTTATATGCGTTATATTAAATAAGTATAAGTAAAGAATGTATTTAATAGGGCTATTATTTTTACCCTTTAAATCTAATATACCTTTTTAAAAAAGGCTTATATAAATAAAGCTTTTTATAAAATAAAATAAATTTAAATAATTTAAATTAATTTAATTAAATTAAGCTGTTTTAATTAATTTAATTAAATTAAACCTTTTGCT
>NQIM01000526.1:0-26773 GCA_003426235.1 Xylaria polymorpha
AAAAAAAACGACCATTGCATATGTGATCAGGTGGCACAGCATTGCATGAAACGCAGAATCTTCTCGGCTAATTATGTGGTTTGATTATATCGCTTTGTACGTTGTGTCTCTCATACGCGCTGAATAGAACCAGGTATCAATCAATTAGAGAATAGTTTTCTCTATCCGGAGGATCAAATCATCAACCATTTCTGTCCAACCGTCCAACCGTACTTCATCATGGCTGTCAAGGCTATCCTTGGCCTGTCTGCCGAAAAAGCCTGAGTAGGCTCTGTTTATTCTATGCATCTTAGAACGCTTCCGCTTGCATATATGTGTCTCATCCCATCAATGTTCAAATCGTAAGCCATAGACCCATCGTAATAGAAACTCTTTTTTCGCGCTTGCGCGTTGTAGTAATAAAAAAATTCGACAAAAATTCCAATTCATACAGTCGTTGAATAAGCTGTCATAGTGTTCGTAAATTCGGAGCAACATGGTGGTAATGTCGCTTGCATTCATGAATGACACTGGCGTAAAACATCGCATGCGTTAACGGTGACCACCCGAAAGACGAGAGTGCTAATTTTAAAATGTAAGTACGTTGAATCGACAGTTGGTATGATAGTCGTCATGAAATGATCATGTCCGCATAAAACGCCGTCGCTAAATGTATCGAGCTCATTGCACATACGCAAAAAATAATAACGAGACAAAGGAAAGAATCTTCTCGAGCACAAGAAATCTCGATTAGATACACCATTTCTTTAGTTCGACTTGATGACTAGCTTGGAGAGAAATTTGTTCGCTAATGAGTCAAAGTCATATCTGTCGAACTTGGATGTATTTCTTGATCGGAGATAAGTTTCTGTCTCCGGGTTAGTTCATAGCGGTCTTCTCGGGACTGGCATAGAGACATACCATGCTTCTGGACGTGCTGTCGCACTTCTGTCATGGCTTCACAAACAGCGGGGTTGTTATTCAAGACGTGGCCGTGTCGCTGGGTGTCCCAGTCAATCAATGCTGGGAGTTTCTGAGAGATGGCATGGAAAAGGCCGGTGATCACACCAACGGGAGTTGACTCCATATCAGAGCAGAATTTCTCCACCGCCACGGGGTCAGGGACTCGATAGTGGCAATCAAATTGCATCTCCTCCCATACAGCCAAAAGGATACAGGCAAGCATGAAGATAGTAGGCCAATTTTTGAGACGGTCACCACTGTACACACTGGAGTACAGGGCCGAGAGCTCCTCGAGGATGTCTTTCTGAAGCTCGCGCCACATGTCCGCCATAGCGCACTTGATCTGGAAGTTGATCATCACAGGAGCAACGTATTTGCCGAAGTACTTTGAGTCCTCGTCGTCGATCTGGCCCTCCATTGTCTGTTCGGAGCCTTGCTGTTCGACCAACGTGATGTGCATGGTCAAATTGTAGGCCAGAACAAGTTTGAGAGCCTTACGAATGACTGGGGATTTCTCCTTGTTATAGAATCGGTAGGCAGTCTTGAAAATCTCTGTGAGGAATGGGGTGCCCTCAAAGTGGTCGTCGATAAAGTTTTCAAAGCCACTTTCAATATGCTTGTCGAGATATTCGGCCAGAGCTTCCATGTTGATACCCCCTTCACCGACGTCAAGCCTCTCGGTCTTGAGCTCAAACTCAATAGGCTCTTGGTCAACCTGGTATGATTCGACCCAATCAACCTGGAAACAGCTATCGTCGGCGACGTATACTTCGCGGACCATAACAGGCAGGCAAAACCCGTAGCCGTGGGTAATCCACATCAACGTTTCCTTCTGAGCAAAGCCTTTTACATTATAGACGGAAACGCCGCGGCCAAGATGTCGTTCATAGTCCGCCTTCCAATCCTTCATGAAGTAACCAATGTCTTTGATGTCGATACGAGTACATGGTACTTGCCACAGACGGGCGTGAGACGGCTGGCAGCCGCCGCAGGGTTCGCCTTTGTCGCAAGTTTTCTTGAGAAACTTGCACCGGAGACAAGCTCGGAGCTTTCTAATCTCGCTGGCTTGTTTGCGTTGTTCTGGAAGCAATGGGCCCTTTCTACGCCCAACCTTCTTCTCTACTGTCCCATCCTTCTTCCCGTTCGATGTCCGCCGGATGACTGACTTTGTAGACTTGGCTATGGGGCTTTTCTTGGGACCGGAATTTCTCCGCGCCGCGTTGGTGTGAGGTGGCGATGCAACACCAGACCCACTGGCATGGTTCGGACGCGTAGGGTTCGTTGCAGCCTTGATTGGGACAGGAGCAACAGCAGCAGCAGGGCTGATGATCTCGTGTGAGTGCGGGGTTTCGCCGTGAAAGCAATTCCGATGATTTGAGGGGTCCGAATACGTATCAGACTCAGGCGAGAACGGCGAATAGCCAAACGAAATGTCCTCATAGCTACTACTGAACTCGACAGGTTGACGAGGCCCATCAGAACCGGAAGTATCGGAGTTGGTACGTAAATGAAGCGTCTGGCTGGGGTTAAATATCGCGGCGGGATTCTGAGCCGAAGCCTGCGCTTGTGTCTGTTGATAGGTCTCGTAATTTTGGTACATCTCGACTTGAGACCAGCCATTATCACTTGATCCGGGTAGTGATAGAACCTCTAAATAAGTGCCTGTCGGTGACTGGCTGCCCATACTGTTGGGAAACCTAGGAAGACCATCCGCAGGGAACTGCAACGACGTCCCAAAATCTTGCCAATTGCCCATGCTCATTCCCCCATCCCATTGATGATGCATCGTGCGTCCATCTTCTATCGGTGATACGTTGTTGAAGCTATGATCCATGGCAAGCCCGGACTCCAAGGCGGCCTGTGTAGCTGCCGGCAGATACTCAATGGCATTGGTCTGGAAACCCGTACCAAAGGGGAAGGGTATCAGAGCACCCTCTTGAATGAAGGGTGACAGATCCTGCACGGGTGGATGCTGTTGCTGGTGTTGAAGGAGGGTCCAGTCAGTCAGAAGAGCTGTGGCGGGACCCGGTTGCGTAACGGCGCCCTGGTAGGGCGAGTGCTGTAAGGGGCTGGAGTGCACCTGTGTAGGTGACTGTGTCTGCGAGTGCGGGTGCGAGTGTAAGTGCGAGTGCTGCGAGTGAGGAGACTCGCCTGGCGAGGACGCATTCGAAACGTTGCTCGACGTGGTGTTCTGGCTCGCAGCAGCGGCAGCGGCGGCGGCAGCTACGTTGGCGGCCGCCATGTCGAGTCCCATCGCCCAAGGGTTGGGATGCCGGGTTGGAGGCATAGTAGTGGCCGATATGGCGGGATTGGTGGTCCGGGTAGTGGTGGTGTACGGATAACGGTCCCGGTGGTCGAATGAAGTCATGTCCAGCAGCGCATCTCCCCCCGCGGCATTGAATTCGAGGGTCATTGTAGTCACAGAACACAAGAAAAGGGAGGAAGAGTGAGTAGGAGGATTGGAGGAGAACGCCGCTAGTATTATGAGACTGGAAGAGGGGACACCGCTCTTTCGTTGAGATCCCTCTCGACCGTGGAGCGAGAGAAGGGGAAGATGGGATGTGGAGGAGTGAGATTGTGCGCCGGTGGTCGAGTGAGATCGAGGGTGTGACGGGAGGCTTTGGGGGGGGGAAAGAGGCGTGTCCGGCGGACGATGGACTGAACAGAGAGGCAGTCGGTTGTGCGAGGCCAGGCGGGAAACTGGCGGTGAGAAGCGCATTCGCTGGCGTCGCAGTCCCACCTGCACGCTGCATGTCGCTGCATGGTCGCTGCAAGCTCATGCTGGCCGCCCAATAGACGCCCACCTGCCCAGCCCACCTGGCCCAGCATCCGTCCACTCACCACTACCGCCGCCCACTTTGAGTCGGCATCGTGGGGCTGGGCGAGACACCAGGGTCGCGCAACAGGGACCCATCCGTCACGATTTGCGGAGGGTGGTTGGCAGATGCGACCTAAGACGTTGTGGTCAGCAGCCAGCCCACCGCCTCTGGTCTGCACCAATCACGGCTCGCCGTATTCCCAAACATGCCACCTGCCAGCGTCCCGGACCAAGCCGTAGCCGCGTCGACAGTCTGATCCTCCCTCCGGGCACTGTACGCGGTACTTGGCCTGCCGAGGCAAAGAAGCCAATCAGCAGCGGCCCTGGGCCCTTGTGGACTTGTGGATGGGCAAAGTACGAACAACAAGCGACGATTTTGCGCGCGCCTCCAGTACCTCCAGTACCGGCCGTCTAAACTCGTTCTACTGTATACTGTAGAGTACCTAGATTAGGCAGTGTACCTGTGGATAGGTATGTAGCTTAGTATCCAAAACTGTTGCTTTGTCTTTGTCTCGTTCCACCTTCAAACGGCCACTATCGCTTGAGGCTTGTCCATTTTCGTATAATCTTACCCTTCTTCCCCACACCGTACCAACCTTTCGAGATGTGTAGATTAGGGGCTTTCTCAACGTTTTCGTGCTCCTGCATCGACAATTCCAACCTACTGTAGGTATATGTAGGCAAGTGGCTGTAGGTATACTAATATTCGGTTCCGGTTAGGTAATATGCCAGAGTGACCTACATGAGCATAACCCGTAGCTATTGGGTAGACAGCATACACACGACACGGACAGAAGCTCAGACGCAGATCAAGCGGGTCCGCCAAGGGCAATCCTCGTCCAAATTCAATTAGTCTTTAACCCAGTAACGATATAGGTAAACGAAGGTGAAACCATTAGATAGGCACGTATAGATCACGGTAAGTTATTGGCCAGTACGGGCAAAGTCTAAGTGGAACATCAAGCTGATTCCGGGGCTTCTCAAGCGCATTACCATAGCTATCGTATGAGCAAAGCTTCAAAAAGGGCATCTGGGGCAAGGAGGACACAGCATGAACGGCCCCGGCTATCCCGGATAGGTAAGGTGACGAAGCCAAGGAGGCTAAGGAGGCGCGCAAACGGGTCCAAGGTTCCTTAACAGTATCACGCAATCCGATTATCACTGTGCACGATTTATGCCATCCGTCTGCCGATCGGCACAGCAAGTCCTTGAATGCTGCCTTGAGATTCTACTTGGAGTAAACCGTAAATGCAAGAGATGGCGAAATGGTGTGGTAAGACTAACTGAGATTCATCGTCAGGTCACGTCAGGCTACATTTGTTTTCCCTCCGATCCAAAATATCGCCACCAACCCCGCCTTCAGCATAAATAGTTCCGCTGCCCACCTGCAGTAGTCATATCGTTTGTTAGGCGAATCTCCTGACGTCCTTCCGAAACGTCCTAATTCGCCCCAGAACAGTCTTAAGCCATGGGAATAGACAACCTTTCGGCATTTAGAAGTGTGACTTGAAAGTGATCTCCGCCTGGCACAATGTAGTAGTCGATGATTCACAGAAACTCAAAATTGGTTCAGTGATCTTCCAACGATATAGTCCTTGGGCAGAACTTGGGTGTTGGTTCTCCATCTGGATATGCTCTACAACTGCCAGCGAACCAGATCGAGGAAGGCAGTGTCCACATTCACGAGAACGATGATGAGCCATCCCGTCTGACAGGTTTGACTCCTTTGAACGGTGGCGCTCGCTCATGCATGTACAAGTAGGTGTAACATTCCATTCCAGTAGGGTGCTATCTAAATGTCGTGGTAGGTTGTCTTGAGTATGCTCTCCGCTAACATATGTGGGGATACACCTCGCATCATATATCACTCATCAACTACCTATATCAAGCAATGTCGCTTCCCACTATTATAACAGAGTCCTGTGTATCATCTCGCGATTTATTGCATCTCCAGATTCTTACCGGGCTTTGCTCACGACTCCTGCCCTAGATGTGGCTGGTTCATCGAACGCCATTCATCCTACCTTGGGATCCGACTAGTAGGCTGAGATAGGTGATATCCAATCAGCCAACCCGCTCGAGCAACCTTTGGTGCTCGTTGCCGGTCAAAACGAGCGGTAGCTTTACAGCCCATGGATGATATTAGCCCAACTATGACTAGTTTGATCAAGTCCGATGGCCAACAGTTGACGCATAAAAATATTACCCGATAATCTTATAGCCAGCCCACTTACTAAATGGTTAGTTACTGCGAAGAATAAGGTTCTTACATAGAACAACGATAGAATAGACCATACAGTAAGAATCGCATTCGACTGATAACGAGTATCTGTAGTACTTGTCTGGGTATATCAGAACTCGAGTAACACGGCTGTTACCAGGGACAGACTGTAGTACTTGCCCACGCCAGTCACAAGGTGTAACACACACGTAGCTATGAACGTGGCAAGGAGCCTAGACTCTCCTTGACTTAGTCACAGACCAAATGCCCAATAGATACCGACCACAAAGTGCGAGCTGAAGCTCAGCTCAAACCCAAGCTCAAGCTCTTTAGATAAGTTCGGACGTAGCCTCTTGCAGCCAGCTTCTATATACTCATAGCATCTTAACTTGGGACTATGATGTTTGATATCGTCGTACTAAGTATTAGATGTAGCTATGCCTTATTGAGAGATAACTTGGGATTGTGTGATGTCGGTTAACGTTTCGTGCTCGTGATCCGAACATTATATCACGCAAGGTTAACCTTCCCAAACGACGCAAGTCGAGATGACGGCTTCGCGCCTATTGTCGACTACACGTATAGTCTAGATAGACTAGGTAGGTAGGTATACTAGTTTACTAAGTAGATATATAGATACCTAACCTAGTACGATATTTCACAAAGGGTCAGCCCCTACAGTATGGTACAGTATGCATACTGTAAAATACAGCCACAATAGCCTCGTAACGGTATGCCACGGACCACCAGCTCCGGTTAACATTGGTCCGAAATTCCGTGACTCGTGTTGCGTTGTCTCGGACCACGACGTCGGTTGCTAAGAGCACAGATTAGATTCAATGACCGCATCGTTTCTCTCCTAACAACAGATGTAGCCTTGCACCTAAGTTGTAGGTCAAAGAACTCAGGATCTACTTTAGGCAGGTGAATATGGTTTTGGATAAGTCACCAGTCTCTCTCTTGTCTTTGAGAGGGTTTGCCGGGCTTTTGTCGGCTATCCCCAGGTGGCAGCCGGACTGGCAACCGGTACCTACATACATACCTAAGGTTGGTAGGTTGGCTCAAACAGTGTAGGCACTTCCAGCAACGGTACGTACATGTATGCTTCAAGTCTGGGAAAACGACGCAAGCCCCAGATGAGACAGACATGAGCAGCACGTTGTGCACCCAAGTCCTCAAGATTAATTAAAATCTGTGTCAGAACCCGGCGCATCGGCCTACGTGATACTTAAAGGCTCAACTTGCCTCATCCGCTCTTGAAACTTCACTGGTGCGGTTTCGTCGCGCATTGAGGTCCTTTCATTCCAGCCGCATGCGTCCGGGCAACACGTCAAGCCGCACTTAACTCCGCTGCGCTTTTCATGCCCATAAAGACCAGCCTTGCCCGGGCCCGGCAGAGAACCGTCCTACATAGGGGCCGCAACATGTCGGCAAGCGGCATTTCAGTGGCTCGTGGAGAGAACGCGACGGTCTTCAGTCCTCTGCCCCAGGAATCCCATCGGGCGCCGCTGGTTCCGGATCTCTTCACCACCAAACCCCCGATCAAGGATTCGCTTGTTACCGATACGTCGGTAAGTCAGGATTCCGTCGAGAACAACTGCAGCGCGTTCCTCGCCGGTACACGGGAGAGCATATCTGTCAACCGTCATGGCGTTCCTTCTCTTAGCCGGGAACGACATATTAGATTCCTGGAGAAAAACTTGGGGAACCTTCCGGCCATGTTCCAAGCGGCGGATGCAAGCCGACCTTGGATCTTTTACTGGTGCTTGAATGGCCTAGTTCTGTTAGGAGCCGATGTCTCCAAGTATCGCGATGGCCTTGTGGAAACAGCGCGTTCAATACAGAATGAAAGCGGCGGGTTTGGCGGTGGATTCGGCCAACAATCGCACCTAGCAACCACATATGCCATGGTGCTGGCGCTAACCATCGTAGGCGGAGAATCCGCGTATCAAGTCATTGACCGGCGAGCAATGTGGAAATGGCTATGCACCTTGAAGGAGCCGGCCGGGGGATTTCGTTTGACTTTGGGGGGAGAGATCGACGTCAGGCAGGTCTTGCTTCTTCCCGACCAACCGCCTCTCCTCTGACCGTGAATCTAGGGGTGCTTATTGCGCTGCAGTTCTGATTACGCTACTAAAGCTACCCCTCGACCTACCATGCGATTCTCCATCTTACACACCTGAACGGCCAAATCTATTCACTGGCTTAGCAGACTATGTACGCCGCTGTAAGCCACCCCGAAGGCAGGCCCGTTGGGATCAAGTGTACATACTGATTGTGCAGGTCAAACGTTCGAAGGCGGTATCTCGGCAAGACCAGGCGCTGAGGCCCATGGCGCATACGCATTCTGCGCCCTGGGGTGCCTTGCCGTCCTCGATGCTCCACATCGTATCTTTCCTAGGTTCGTTTGCACTATCCTCTACCCATTCAGGTAGTCGGCACTTCTAATAAGTCATTTTGCACTAACCTTCGAAACTAGGTGCCTTGACATGCCACGCCTTATCTCTTGGCTCTCATCGCGTCAATATGCCCCCGAGGGTGGTCTTAGTGGACGTACCAACAAACTTGTCGATGGCTGCTATAGCCACTGGGTCGGGGGATGCTGGCCCCTGATAGCAGCCGCCATTCACGGGCCAGTAACTGCGGCTAGCATTGAATCCCCCTCTTTTCATGTCGATGATTTGTACTCCCGCGAGGGACTCGTTCGTTACATTCTCTGTTGTGGACAAGACCAAACAAAACGAGGTGGCATGAGGGATAAACCGTACCAGTAAGTACACCCACTCCTCTACGATTCAAGATGAGGGCTAAGCTCGTAAATATAGACCATCGGATGCGTATCATACTTGTTATGTACTCAATGGTCTTTCCTCAGCACAGCATATTACCCGCATTTTAACCTCTGATGGAGATGGGGGGATAGCCCCCTGGACATATGAGGTCTTACCTCGCCTTGATGAAAACCAAGTGTATAATGAAGAAGACAGAGTCAGTCCAACTGATCCCGTTTACGTTATCCCTGAGGGCAGACGGAAGGACATCATGTCATACTTCTCCTCCCGGCCGGGATTTTGAAAGGTATTGACCCGCCTATGGCCGCATATTATTAGGCCATATATGACTACGCGCCAAGCCCTTATAAACACACTCGACCGGTCCGTGCTGCCCTACAGTTACTCGCTGGGCTCATTATTGAAAGAGACCTAAGGTACCTTTTCCTATGTTTGGGTCTAGCGGCTACTGTGATTAAGGTAGCTCTAGTGCCGTAGAACATACGTCTTTGGTCGGGAAGTGCCTACCTAGATATGCGCATCCGAAAGGGCATGTTAGATGTAATAAATTCAAATAACAGACAACAGCACTTGTGTACCTGTTGACAAGATAATCCTGCAGTTGTACATCAACAGCAGCACGCCACAAGAGTCAGGATGAAGATTGGCCCGTCCAATTCCAGGCGATTTCACCATACTTCTTGGCCAACCCCTTCAGATTCCGTACGCAGTTTGGAGTCGACATATTGATTAGCTGAAGTTGTGCAGGGTGATGCTAGTGGGAGTCGCTCGCCCGGCTGTAGTACAACAATTCCATAGGATCTCACCAGTCTTCGTCCATCTATTTTCTCCACACGTTATGTCGTCGCACGGCATAATCCCAGGCCTCCTTTAGCAGTTGGTTGCGAGCCACTGCAGACTTGCGGGGCAACAGATCACTCGAGGAAACTGGGCTCACCTTGAGTAGTCCAAGATCCGAACCGACGCCACTTTCGCTTTAACATTCTCATGAAATTTTCATGCAGACGGCAGCATGCAGATATTACGAAGCATGGAAGCTTGTTACCCCATAGTACCATCCGTCGTTTAATGTGAGGGCTGCGTCGTCCAGGCGACCTGCTCAACACGTTACCTTACTTCGTCATATCCCTTATTTGACAAACAATTGTAAGATCGGGGCAAATTGCCTCGATATGCTTTGTGATACTTACACACTACTGTTGTTTTACAGGGAGGATCAAACATCTATATCAGTAGGAACACAATACCTTCCTTGACGTGGCAGTCTCCATCAGGGGCCGCATGGGGTGCGGCCGTCGTTCATTCTAGAAAGAAGAAATAAGCCATTGATGTAAAAGAGAATGGACGAGGAGTCACATTGACTAACCCCAGTTGGCCGCATGTAGCCCTCTGCGCGCGATTTGAGTCAGCTGTTGTACAACAATACCACGATAAAACCTTCGCAAACTTCTTGAAGCTCCGAACAATACTTTCTAGCCCCTAGGCAACCTAAGAAGGGAGGGTGAAGGCGTGACTCGAACATCGATCGAGCTGGTTGCTATGTTTATCTAACTCCCTCGATCATGTGTAGTGCCGCATGTGACTTGCCAGCAGAGTTTCAGACAATGGTCAAAGTGCATGGCCAGGTTTACTAGTTCGTACTAGCCTCGAGTTTCGGTACGGGGCGAGGGATGTCTCTTCTGGTGACACTGTTATCTATTCTCTACCTCAGAGACAATGGCTGAGATTCCCTGGGTCGTAGGGTAGTATGTATTCAAGGTGGGCGAGGCTCTATGCACGACATCATTGCCTTGCTTTGTGGAGTCAAGGTGTGCAATGCTGTGACATGGGGCACCGAAAATTGGCCATCGTTCAGTTCGCCGCCGTACGGTGCGGCCAAGGAGCGTTGCCGACCGCTCATCTAATCGGTAGCTAGGAACTGAGCAACGATGATATCATGGTTCCCCTCGGCGAAATTCCAGCAAGTCGGGCACGCTGGATGACTGGCGACTGATGACTGGCGACTGATGACTGGCAATGATCACAGAGAAGTACGTTGCATTCTACAGGTACCGAGGATCTTTTGGACGCATGTAAGTACCTTATGTATGTATCATGTATGTATGTTCGTTCGTATGTATGTATATGTACGTCTGTGGTCACTTCAGGCCAGATCCACCAGCCTCTGACATCTGGAATCTCGGCCGCAATAGAGGCTATGTTAGGTTAGATCCCAACTTGTCGCATAGCAAACATAAAAAAATAAGGCACTCGCCAGCAGAGCAGCTCGGCCCGTCGGTACAATACAAATGGTCGGTCAGCCAGAAAGCTGGACCCAGTGGCCTGGCCGCGTAGTAACAAGACCGTACTACAGGCGCCTTGCTTCCCCGAATCTACCGTCGACTATCTAGGTACGGTTTTCAGTTCCACAAGCATGGCTAACTAGGTACACACAAACTGCTACACCACATAGTAAGTGAGTAAGGGGCGTGTCATTGCGTGTTGTGTGTGTATGTGTGTGTGTTGCAGTGGTACTGTAGGTCGGGTAGATCAGTCTCGTACATAGTTTGATAATGGCTAAAACTTCACTCAAACGCCACCATGCAGTAATAGTTGGTTTGAGATTCTGATTTCAATAGCACGATTACAGTCCTAACGCTTGACCATGCCACATACATATCGTAGGGGCCAACGGACGTATTCGGACAACAAAACCGACGGGTTTTTTATCCAACGTTACCTCAGCCATCACCCGCATCTTATTCAATTGGTGTTCTATCGCTGATGATGTAAGAATGTGCAAAAGTTGATGGGGTTGTCTGGCAGCAGTAGCCGATGTTATACAACTACAACAGTAACAACAACAAAAACGACAATACCTGTGCGTTTGAATTATCCTATCTACCAACCATGCAGACTCGACAACTGTACAGGTGATTTATTAAGCTCTGCTCTCACTGGGGTCGAGCTTACATATACAATACCTACTGTAGGTCGTGTAGGTATCTACTGTAAGTCGAACTTGTGGGTGCGTACCGGGTACCGACGAAAGGGTCCAAGATCGGACGCGACGTAAATGCAGCATCCCACTTTTATTCTTCTTCACGGCTTCCTGTTGATTACCTTTTTCTACATGCTACCATAGGCTCTCAGGTAGATGCGCCGTGACAGATGTTCTTTGCCCCTCGTGTCTCTTGGTAAGGTGGTAAGGTTGCGTGGAGGGGCCGGGAGACACCTCGAGCTACTGTAAACGACCCCTCGCGTCCCAATTGCTACATGCCGGCCCGCGTCGGGTGGTACCTCTGGGTATCATCCTGAATCTGTATCTGCACGCAGGTAGACAGACATAACATGCCGCGCACGTATATCCAACGGGTCGAGTCGAATGCTGCTGCAACACACGGCTCGCACTAATAGAGCAATACAGTAGAGGCACCGGAAGCTGCAACGCCCTCATCCCTCGTTCGTGACCGTGTCGTGAAGACAGACAGACAGACAGACAGACAGACAGACAGACAGACGCCCGTAGACATACATGGTCATGGAGACCCCGCGGCCACCCTCGGCGTCTCGCCCCCGTCCGATGGCAGCAGCAAATCCAACGATGCCCTCGTCTTTTTTCGGTCAGAGTTCTCGTCATCATTGAAGGCGGCTAATTCGCCCATGTGCAACTGGTGGTGCTGGTGGTGCTGGTGGTGCAGGCCTCTCGCGCGTCGCAGGTGGCCGGCGGTAGCAGTACCTGGGCCCGGGCTGGGTTGCGCCGCCGACGGCCGGTACTCGTACACCGTCCAGACTCGGGTCCATCTTGATTTAATATCCAGCGGCGATGCCAACTCATCATTGCATGAGGTGTTAAGCGTCTGGTCTCTGGCTAGTGGCCTCGCCCTTCTGCACCCTGCCCGGCGTTGATTGGCCAATTGCCCAGAGACCTCCCAGTGGCTCCTGTCGGGTCGCCAGGGTGCCGGGGCTCCCCCAATGGCCGTCCAGGTCTCTGACCAGGTAGACCAGGTTTGGACGGGGACCGGGGTCGCCCAGGCTGCCCCAGTACTGGACCCTCCAGTGTGTTCATGCACCTCATTTCTGTTCACCGACTGACTGAAAGTCGAGTACCTACTTACCTACCTCCCCGTACTAATACCTGCCTCCCTACTGTACATCCCACATACTGGTAGTAGATACACGATACATCCTCCTACCTACCGTACATACAGTATACTACTTGCATCCTACATCCTACATCCCACATCCCACATCCCACATCCTACCTACTACATCCTACCTAACCTACCTACCTCGACTAGACTCGACGACGGCTTAGTCTTCCTAGTATACTTACAGTAGTCTACTATAATGCTAGTTCGTGCTCCTTCCAGGATTAAATCTAAATCGGCTGGGAACCCAGCGGCCTGCCAGTCATACCTAGCCCGTCTTTCCCGTCCTCTGTTTGGCTGGCGATCGAGGTAGCACGTCCCCAGACGACCCAACTCGGCCAGAAAATAAATAAATAAATAAGAGAGTCCTTCGACTGCCAGCCTGCATACTACCTGCCCCCTCAGGCGGAGTACATTGCCGCACACGACCACAAGTACAGCCGCCACATGCCGCTGGTCCTCTACTTGGGACTACTTGCGAGGTCTGCTGTGCTGTGGTATTATTGTATTGTATCCCGCCGTATTGTATTTATTGCACGTATAGAGAGCGAGCGAGCGAGCGAGCCCTGTGCTGCGTCACCGCACCTTACAGTACATGATGGATGAGATGACCCGGTCATCTCTCTGCCTCTCCCTATTCCTATTTGAACAGTATTTTAGGCCAATATCACTAATGCTTGATTTGTCCGCTTGCCTCGTCTGCTTACGCCGGATTACACCACGGGAACCAGTACGCGCAAATCGCTCACTGCTCTCCCGGCCCACTATCTCTGATTTACGTATCGACTTCTCGTTGCGGTTGTCTTCTGCGAGCCAATGCCGCGAATTCCGTCAGAGGGGCTCGATGGTCTAACATGCTCGGAATTGGGGACAGTACGGTCACTTCTTGCCATGCTGATATAATTCAAACGTGTGTTCTTTCTCTTATCTCCTGCCGTGACCCTGTAATGTACTCGGGTCGTACTGTACACAGAGTGTACATGCGATCACAGTTACAAGACAGGCATCGTGGTAGCATGACAGATGAACATGCATGTACCTGGCTAAGTATCGTTAGTGCCGCCGTTGGATATTTCGACGGGTTTGATCGGTTTCCCCTCCTCCACTTAGTACACTACATGGCTATCCATCTGGGTTGCTTGCTGGGTTGCTTGCTTGCTGCAGCATTAGTCGCCATCAGGACCACCTAGGCACGATTAGACGTTTTCTTCTGGTCGATGTACCCCCGGGCCATGAACCAGGCACATCCCTCTTGTCGATTGCTCAATACGTCGGAACCGCGAGGCGTGATTGGGCCCGCGTCGAGTGGGCACATAACTACTACACTACCTACAGTACAGCCAGACAAGTACAGTATCGATGATTGTCCCCCCGTCCATACGCAATACTTACAATTTWWTTTATTTTATTCCCCTCCTCATGGTCCCGCCCAGGACGTGTTTTGGCCGCAGAACTTGGCTCCAGTTCCCATTTTGCCACTACTATGCCTGCTCGTTTTTCTTTGCATAACCCCAGTGTCCCCTTTACCCAGCCTCTCTCCCCCCCCCCCCCCCCTCCCCTTGGTGCGCGTCGGACAGGGTGTCGAACATAACTCGAACGGAGATGACGGTACTAATGATACTATGAGGATCTGGTTAAGACTTATCTAAGTCTGAGAGATGATCGACTCTAGGGATGCACACCCCATGTGTAGTGGGGAGATGCCTAGTCTCTAAACGTTTTATCAAATGGCAACTACTCGCGCCAACACATCAAGATGGGGTCACACTCTTGAGAGCCGCATCACTGCTGCGTCCATGGAGCCTATCCCCTTTACAAACACGTTCCTATTTTGTCTTGTTGCCTTTGTTCCGTCTTGATATCCCTGCCCCGCACCAACAGCTCCTTTCTGCAATAAAGCACACATGTCTCGCCGTCGATGGCTCGTCTTTCTGCACCGCAGCCCTGAATACGTAGCATAACCTCCTTCCTCAACACCACCACATCACACCTTCGCCTCGTAGTACAGAGTCATCCATCTTCGCTCGCTGGCGCCTTACCTGTCTAGACGGTCTCATCCCTCGTCGCCCACTTCCCCACGGTTGGGCTCGACTGCATACTCCAAGAGTGTCCAAACCACCTTCTATACCACGCCTTCTCCCGCAGCACTGTCACCCCCCTGGAATTACCCGCATTCGTTCGGCTTCCGTTGGTGTGTGGGGGTTTTCTACCTAATCTTGAGAATATATTCTTTTCGGGTCCTTACGGAAACCGCCTTGAGCAGCGGTCAGCACCATGTCGGGCTATTACATGCAGTATCTTGAAAGTAAGTCCTTCGCTTGGCCCTATACCAGTCGCCTCTCCCTTACGGCGCCCTAAGTGTCTATGATGAATGCCGCCCCGGTGGGGCTGGACGACGGGAGCTCGTCGTCTCACACACGTGAGCAAGCAAGCCCCTGCGGCACCAGCATGTGCAGCTTGCCATCAAGTTCCTGATGCAACGGACTGGTGTCTCGCTTGAGCGGCTGGTACCTTACAATAATTAGACTAGCCCACGTTTTCTGCAAGGTGCGAGCCAGGCTCTGCGGTTACTGCTGTGTCGGGGCGTTCATTGTTAGGCTGTCATGCATATCCATTACCCTCGATCTTCCTCGCGTCATCAGGGCTGCAGTTTCATGCGCCAATAGAGCTCGGTATCGAATGAAAATATTTCCGGGATCAGTGGCTGACTGGGTATCCGATAGGTCTGTGCCGACGTCGTGGGTGGCAAGACCCTTCGTACGAGTGTTACAGAGACCCGAGTGGCTACACGTGCCTGGTGCTGGTGAACGGCCGCGAGTACCAGACAGATCTTGCATACGAATCGAACTCCCTGGCCCAGGAAAATGCAGCCATGAGGGCCTTTATGGTGTGCCGGAACTTTTCCGTCAATGGAGGCATGCTTGCCCGTAACGGCATCGTCCAGGGTCTTCCAGCCAATGATTCCGGCAGGCGCAAGAAATCCCGCCATGCTTCAGCCAGTCATACCCATGGCCATAGCCACCGAGAGAGCCGCCACAGGTCTGGACATTCGAGCAGCAGCTCAACCGTGTCCTTCGAGTGAGGGAGGAGCAAATGCATGCTCCAACGGACCCTATACCCTTGCAATCTTACTGCCGGATGTTTCCCTAACAGCCAGCGGATCAAAACGGAGAGCGAGAATAAGAGTGCTGGAAAGAAATAGGAGCGCGAGGCGTCGGATTATTGATATATACACGTGGTGAAGCTTCACAGCTTATCCCTCAGGCATATTCCGCGAAATACCCCATTCAGCATGGCCCGACGGGAGAAACGGACACAAAACTTGCATAAAATGACGACGAATCACGACCTTACGAATTAAACCGACGATGTTACGACTGCTTCGAGATGAAATTTCCCAAAGACCCTCTTTTCGTACTTTTCCCCATCCGGGATGCCTTGGTATTATTGCCTTATATTCCACTTTCTCTGCCCAGATTTGGTGTCAGCCACAAATGAGCCCATGGAAACCCCAGAACCAGGCCGGTTCGTGCGGATGGATTTCTCTGGAAAGTGTTCTCAAAACCCCGCCAAATGGTAGCCCCTCGGAAAAGCTCCTAAATTCAAAACCCCGCAATACAGCGGAGGCCACAGCGGTTTTGGTGGCCTTGTGGGCGCAATATGCGCCATCCTTAGCCTTGTCTTCACGGATAGATTTTCGATCTGCTTTGCCCGGAGGATAAGGACGACCAGATTAGAACCAGTACATCTGTTTACCCGCTTATGTTCCCCTATATTCCGTCTGCAGTATTATTCTCAGGCTTTCTGATGATTCATTTTATTCCTTTGAAGAGAGGGGAGGGGCAAAGTCCCACAGATTAGCGTCTCCAAGCCGAGAAGATAAAAAACAAATAACACACGGATGCCGGAGACTGTTTGGATGAGGAAGACATCTCGTACTCAACAAAGAAGTTATAGTAGGATCAACGGACGTTCATGGCTAGGAAGCCTGTTCGCCTTTCCTTTTTTGTCTCAGGCTTCTTTTATACAGAGCTGCCCTCAAGGGCAGATAACGACTATCATGATGGCAATGATGATGAGGTTACGACCGCACAGCTTACGAAGAGTTATATCTACAGCACGATGATGCTGAAAACATGAGTATACAAGTCTTCTCTTGCTTGGGCCTCTTGCGCCGTGTGCCATACATGAAAACGTGACGCTGTCCATTTTATACACACTGGTGACAAGGTGATTGGGTTGCCCATCTCTCCAAACCCTCTGAACCGTCCATTAGTGGAGAAGAGTGATTTCTGGGGTCACCGGGATCTAAGTGCTGGATTGGCCTCGCGATCTTATGTAGGTACATACACATGATGGGCGAGTGGTGTGGGTGGTGCCATTCAGACGGGTTTGTTCCTGGCGTCGGGGGTGTGACAGCGCACGCATCCTGCATCCATCCGTCCACCCCAACCCGCATATCTCTCTGCATTATACCCGTCAAGACATACACGTACATAAGTAATCAATCCACCCATCCACACCACTACCACTACCACCACCACCACCACCACCACCACCACCACAATCCGTCGACCCGGCAAAAGAATGCACACTACTTCATACTAACGTAACGAGGCGACCATGCAAGACACGGCCGCTAACTCCCGGCGCTCGCCAAACAAGGGGCTTTTACATAAGTCTGGTTGCCACCTGCCACCTGCCACCTTTTCTTATACTGCCTACTCTCCGCATGTCCCCCTTGTTTACTCTAGCCTCATCTCACGTCACATCTCCCCAACCATCCATCTACTACCTACTGTATGTTTACGAGGCATACACGCCTACAGTAGCTAAAGGTAACGAGCAGATATGCTAGACATAATTCCGCCGTTATTCGTACAGTGACGTCATCTGTCATATGGGGAAATTAGAAATGGGAAATGCCCCCGCATGGACAGATGGTCTTGTCTTCATCCTCAGGGTCTCGTGACCCGATACGAAGTTCTTGGCTATGCTTCAACCGTGACACAACATGGTCGGTCGGCTGGATAGTTAGGATGATCTCGTAAAACGCACAGAAGACGAGTACCTTTCTTCCACGGTTTCTGCTTGGTCAATTATTTTGTCCACACAACCCCGTTCTATATTTCTTGTTGTCGCAAAATATCTTGAAACGGTGGATTACCTACACAACAACACCTCCATGCCACAATTTTCTCCTTTACTGTTGACGAGTACCTACCCGATGCTAGGGACATCTACGCGTGTATACCTATCCGCCAGCTAGTAGGCCGAAATCCCCCACTGGCCTTTCAGCCCGGCCGCTACTATAGTCTAAAACGCGTATGTACATACAGCAAGTAGTCGTGGGGGCAAACCAAGATTTCGAGCACAAATACGAGTTTCTATCGTGTCAAGCCGTACGTTGATAGGCCCATAGTTAAAATTTGGAGGTGGGGGAACAGCCGGGGAACGAACTCTAAAGAGTGTTGGGTCAAAGAAGAAACTTGTTCCCTCAGCTAACTAATCTAATTCATCAATACTACAACGATCACACAATAGGGAAGTACAGCAACGGGACTCGATTCAACTCCTGAGCGGTTTGGACAGATTGCATTTCGCTAGGTAATGAGACATACGCATAGGTAGACTAGGACTGTACTGAGCAGGAAATGAGCGCGGCCGAATGCTTGTCTGGTGTCGAACCTCGTGTTGGCTGCCCAGAATTGCATTGGCCTACGAGACAGGGTTCCCGCATTAATCTGGAGAAGGAACACAGCTTTGTCTGCGAAGCGGCCCTGATTGGCTGCATGGCCCTGTCCGATTTCCTCTTTTGTCTACACATGATCTTGATGTGGCTTGGGGTGGCACACACACACCCCCACCCCGCCTGTGCTGAGCTCAATGGCAAACCTCCAATAACTTAGGTACAGTACAGTAGGTAACTTTAGGGGGCGAGGGGGGAGGCGCAGCCTGCTACGGGCAACTGTAGAGGGGGAGATGTGGCCGTCCCTCGGTGGCTTCCGCTGCCCGCAGCAGTGAGTGTAGTGTGGTCTGAGCGGCGTATGGGACGTCCGGTACTGCTATACGGCTACCTAACCCGGTCTAGGTACCTAGTCCAGGTACAGGTTACGCATGCACTGTAATTTGCCAAACCATCTGATCTATGTCGGTCTGGCTCACAATCAAAGGGGCTCCTAAATACCACCATCACCTCTTGTCCCCCGATCCATCTCTCCCCCCTATACCCTATACACCATACAAACCAACTGCAGACAAACAAACACATTCAAAGACAGCTGGGTCTTTACCTTTGTCGCTGCAATTACTAGACTAATTAATTACCTTACCTATCCTCTAATATAGAGCCTCCCTTCGATTGCACCTCTACCGGCCGCCTTCTAGACCGCCATCTGCGAATCGCTCGCCGCGTCGTCTTGTCACCTTTTCGGGGCAAAAATCTCTATTTCTTTTAAATAACCCCTGAACCAACCCGATTTGCAATACCGCAAATATATTTTCTCTCCCACTTCTCGGCCACACCGCCAATTCCTCTCTTCCTCTCCATCACCAGTCTCGTCCGCTGTCCAGTCCGACTCAACTCGCGACCTCATCGCCCACTCAATATAGCGTAATTAAAGCACGCCGTGTCGAACACCTGCCGCTCGTTTAGCATATCAGTTAATCAACTTAATCCAACATGAAGGGTAAGCCAGCTGAAGCCTAGCATTGTGGTCTTTCGGGTGACGTGGCCAATTGCTAACCATGTTTGCACAGCTCTCATTCTCGTCGGTGGCTTCGGCACCCGCCTACGCCCCCTGGTACGTGAATTCACGGTCACCAATTTCGAGCTCGAGCACTCCCACAGCCTCTGCTTCTCGGACGAACCGTTACAACTGCTAACGACTTGGCCCCCTCCGTAGACTCTGACGATGCCCAAACCTCTTGTCGAATTTGCCAACAAACCCATGATTCTACACCAGATCGAAGCCCTGGCGGCCGTCGGTGTTACCGACGTCGTTCTTGCTGTTAACTACCGCCCCGAGATTATGGAACGTGTCTTGAAAGAGGTTAGTATCCGAGACAAGCGCTGCGAGAGACCTGCATTTGCCTTGCGCCCCATCGCTGATCCGTTGCATGCATAGTATGAGGACCAACTCGGTCTCAAGATCCATTTCTCTCTCGAGCCCGAGCCGCTTGGCACCGCTGGGCCCCTGAAGCTGGCAGAAGAGATTCTTGCTAAGGACAACTCGCCCTTCTTTGTGCTCAATTCAGATGTCACATGCGAATTCCCTTTTAAGCAACTAGTCGAGTTCCACAAGGCACATGGGGATGAGGGTACTATTGTCGTAACCAAGGTCGAGGAGCCCTCCAAGTACGGTGTCGTTGTCCACAAGCCGAACCACCCCTCGCGTATCGATCGGTTCGTCGAGAAGCCCGTCGAGTTCGTCGGCAACCGCATCAACGCCGGTCTTTACATCCTTAACCCCTCCGTTCTCGACCGTATCGAGAAAAATCGCCCTACGTCCATCGAGCAGGAGACTTTCCCGGCCATTGTTCGCGATGGCAAGCTGCATTCATTCGATCTCGAAGGCTTCTGGATGGATGTCGGTCAACCCAAGGACTTCTTGACCGGTACTTGCCTTTACCTATCATCGCTCGCCAAGAAGAACCCCAAGCTTCTCGTCTCCCCAAGCGAGAGCTACGTTCACGGCGGCAACGTCATGGTTGACGAGACGGCCAAGATTGGCAAAAACTGCCGTATTGGCCCTAACGTCGTTATTGGCAAGAACTGCGTTATCGGCGATGGTGTTCGTCTTCAGCGTTGCACCATTCTACCCGGTTCCAAGGTCAAGGACCACGCGTGGATCAAGAGCACCATTGTTGGCTGGAACAGCACGGTTGGCAGGTGGGCGCGTCTCGAGAATGTCACCGTGCTGGGCGACGATGTGACGATCGGCGATGAGATCTACGTCAACGGCGGAAGCATCCTTCCCCATAAGAGCATCAAGTCCAACGTCGACATACCCGCCATCATCATGTAATCGACGTATTCTAGTTGGTCCCTTGTTATGACGATACAGCTACCCGTTCTCTTTCCCCTTTTACGTGTATATTTGATACATTTCCCCACTTCTCCCGTACGACTTGATAATATCCCGGCGATTTCTACTTGGTCTTGACGGCAAATCTCTTCTCAACTTCTACTCTATGTGTCGTTTCGAAAAGGCGGGCGTTCTGATAGGTTAGGGATATGGGAAAAGCAGGCTAGAAGACATCCGACATGGCATGGGTTGAAGAAGAAGCATCCACACGTGTAAAGCCGAGAATCATGCTGTCTGCGATTATGTCAGAACATGGCTACAAGGCTTATGCTGGTTACATGTCATTCTTCGCCCAAGATCACAAGGCTTGCGTCGGCTAAATGGTTGCCGCAGGGGTGATGTGTTTGGTTCTCTTCCCTGGCTACATCTCCGCAAAGTTGAAAATTTCATTACGGAATGGGTATATGCGGCTGCTAGAGGTAGAGATGGGGTCCCCCGATGGTTCGGGATGTGGTCCAAGCGTGGCGCATGATAGAGACACGTGTGAGGGCGAAATATCTATGGTATTGCAATCGTCGGGCTTTACGTAATGTCTTTATGTCCTTGAAAGCGGGATAATCTGATCAAGAAAATAAAAAGAAATTTTATGCGATCATGAAACTTTGAACTGGAGATCGTATCTCTGCGAAATGACCATCCCCGATGCTACATATCTTGATTCTGATATGTAACTAGGATGTTCCCGGATCAAGATGATCCAAGCAAACATTGGAACACCCCGAGTCAGCGGCACGGGAACATCTGCTGACCCATGGGTTCAGGATCCTGGCCCAGTTGATAGGTATATACTTATCCCGCCATAAAATACTTGGGATTTCATGTCCTACCTACTTGCCCCGCTCTGTTCGGGTGATACCGACCACATAGGTACCCTTTCAAATCCTGATGCCATATGCCACTATCTAGAGGAGGTAGTTTCATTGGATCCTCCGAGTCCAGTTCGACGATGTTAGCTTTCTGCGGCTGGTGATATTGTCCAAGACTTGCTATTTTGCGTGATAATAGCTTCGGGCCGACAATCTCACATATGACCGTCTACCGAGATGTAAGGTCGATGACGTATTTAGACCTTGGAGTGTAAACACCTACCTCCCTCCCTGGCCTTGGAATCCCATGGGTTCCTGTAACCTTACCTCAGGAGCTTAGGTAGGTGGTTTTTGGGGGGGGGGGTAAGGCCCCGGCTTTGGGTCGTTCTACGTAAAATCTCTTTCGGTGGTCGGGTTCATGTCGCGTTAGGTTTGTTGGGACGCCGGGCGGCCCTTATTCAAATCAAAGTGCGGACCTTAGCTCCAGACTCCCGACCTGGCTTTTTATCCTATATATTAGAGCCATGACATAGTCTAAATAATAATAGCCTGGTTATGGGGCATACGTTGCCTTTTTAGTAAGATTGGGGTTGTGACTATGAGAAGTGTCTATCTTCATCTTCAAGCTGCTTGCTCTGTCTCGCGAGAGACGATTGCAGTTCGCTGACGTAGGTAGTATAGAGTAATCACCAATCGCATCTCAGGCTCTTGGTGTCAATGCAGGTATTGCTGGAATGTTTGGTATTATTATACGATGGATATCATGATAGGCTAATAGATCCCCCCCCTTTCAACTTTTGGCACGTATAAGAAAACGTCGCCAAGTTTCAGTGTAGGGACGTCTGACACGTTACCTAATGTATCTGCTATACTTAAACGTATCATTGTAGGTAGCTGCACTAACGTTCCATTTGCTACATCTTGCTATGGCAGGTCAAATTGATGGTGCTAAGAGAATGAATGGTTCCTTCCCGAGATCTGAACAACAGCAAAACTATAGAAATTTGTTGTGTTCTAGTAATGCCCTAGGATTATCTGGGATAGAGATTATGATGAGGATCCATAGTAGTAGGTACCAGGTACTGTAATTAACGTTTAGTTAGTAGACGTGTAAGACCGTTTGGCATAGAAGATCACGTGATGGGAATGAGTTCTCCGAGCTTCTCGTTTGGTAGCATAAGCCTTTTATTTGGGTTCTGGACCTCCTCCTGCGCAAATCGCAATGACTAATCTAATTATAGGGTAACGACCGTAGAAAACCACCGCAATCATCCATCTTTAATGTATATACCTGCAAGTCTCCCGTCCGCCTTCCCGGTACCAGCACCAATGTTAAAATAAATACGGAGAATTGAAAGGACGAGTTCTTTTCAGACCTCGGGGCCTCGCAGCCCCATCCCAGTGAAAGGAGACGTTGTCGGTATGTTCGATTCTTAGATACCGATGGAGCTGTAGCTCTGGATGGCAAGGTCGAGGGTGTTGCCGAGCGAGTTGGCGTCGGAAGCGACATCGTTCGAGTGGGCCTGGAGAAGGTTGATGATGCCGATGGCAATGGACTAGAATCCACGTCAGTTCACTGCCTTGAAACGTTAAGGCCTGATTGCCACTTACGTCAACCACGCCTTCAACCCCGCGAAGAGCGGTAGCGACGGGCTGTCCGATAACTGGGACCTTTGCGAGGATACCGGCCTTGCCAATGAGGATGTTCAGGAGGGCCTGGTGGACTCGGACGAACTGGAAAGGGGGTCATCATGTTAGCAAGGAGCAGCAAAACACCTGTATCGCACTTACTTCACGGAAAGCGCTGAAGACCAAATCGGCATCGGGGCCACGGAGGCTGAGGTCCCTGGCGTGCTGTTTCTCGCCACGGGCGATCGGGGCGGTGCCGGGAAGCTGGCCGATCAGCGCGTTTGCGGTGCTCACGATATCGGCGAACCCGGCGATGATCTCAGGGAACGGCCCCTGCCCGATGACGATTAGGGGAGCATTGAGAACCGTGATGCTCTGGGCGGGTGCCTGAAGCGCCTGGGACTTCTGGGTGATGCTGGCGATGCCGTCGGCGATCTGCTGAGGAGTGGCGGCAGCCATGGCCGTGGCGGCCATGGTGATTCCGGTGAAGATCTTGGAGAAGCGCATTTTGATGATGATGATGATGATTGGGTAGTGTGGGTGGTATGACTGGGTTGTCAAGAATAGACTTGAAGATGTGGAAGATGCTTGAGAGCTGTTGTTGGTGATGAGGAGGAAAGACTCTAGCACTTTGCTCGGGTTCTCTTGGAGGTTTATATATTCGTTTCCTGCCTCAGAAAGAACCAATCCGTCTACGTAACTGAGTAGATCGCAGCATCGCGAGGACAACTAACGAAGTCGGTACCTAGTGTTCGAGACACCATGTAGTCGCCAAGAGATGTTCAGCTTCGTGCTTAGTGTCTAAACTTCCTCGGTTCGAAAGTTGGTGGGTGGCTAACCTTGGTCCAGCCTTCGTTGGAATAGTCGATAGATCTACATCGCGTCATAACAAGTCTACAGGCCTATGTTGAGGCCACCGACAAGGTTGGGCCCATATGAGTAATGAGTGTCACTTCGCGAACCCTTCTCTCTCTTAATTGTGGTGTTGTACATTGCGTTTGACCTCCAATATTGTACCATGGGCCGGCGGCTTCGACCAAGATATTCATCTTGCCAACTTGGCTCGGAAACGACCTTAATCAACAGGAGTCTGCTCCTCTACATCTGCATCGCGTAATAGGAGTTGGGTTTCTTGTTCTCTGATAGTCTAGATTTGTAATAGCCCAGTTGAGTATTACCCATTCAACATAGTATCTAACAAAAATCTCGCACTATAGTTCGCGAAACCAAGGTAGCAAATAGTTTACTATGCTATCTACGTTACGTCTGTGAACGCATAAACTAATAGCCCGTCCTAACCGATATGATCCCAAAGACATTTCGGGATAATAGGCCATAGTGTATGAATAAGCTAATCTATATGCTAGAACCAAGGCGGTATGATGCATACTGCAAGCAAGAATAGCTGCGTGAGACCCTGCTTCTAAGCTAGGCTAACTACTGTACAAGCTGTCGTCGACAAGACTATTATGAGGGTATGCATGCAGTTTGATAACTAGCTGGGGGCCGAGGTGAGTAGTTCAAATTTACTAGCGTCCCAGCAGTTGAAGTGGATGAGCCGCCAAGAATCTCAGTGTCTGCACCGGGGCGTCCCGAACCGAAGATTCAACTCGAGTTATCCCTGTACAGCGGGCTGCCTCGAACTCCTCCACTCTGAATTCAGATTTGGTGTTAGGTGGTTATAATTCGTACTTTTAATCCCTGTTTTTCCTCCTCCCCTAGCTAACTCGGGACTGACAGGGGTTCTCAGCTGGCGTCTCTCCCGAGACTAGATAGATAATAGACCACGGGCATTTAGTAAGTAGAATTAGTCGTGTCGATAGGCAGCCACCGTATATCCCCAATAGAAGTTATGGCACATCTACATGTGCAAGCGAGATAGGACAGGACGAAATCCATCCGTGATACCCTTTAGATGATTGAGTGGCGCTTGCAGCAACATTCGGTGATCATCAGCCCGGCTTGCTTCTCTTCACCTTGCTATTGGTGAATTCCCGTTTAAGGTTTGGTCGTGGCTAACGGTGATTTGAGTTTAACTTCACATGACCATGCCATGCATGTGTGAGTGATAGGAACTCCACGTGTATCGACAGTAGTGGTGATAGGACGCATCTTTAATGAAGCATGCGGTGTAGCAGCAAGAGGCAATACTCCCAAAGGAGCAAAATGAGGTGTAACATCTTCTACATTAAGAAGAGGCATTCTTAATACAGTAGATATAGTTCTATAGGTATTCACATACAGTTAAGGATGTACGTAGCGTATAGGCAGCGTGTCATTACCTACCTAACCTTGGCGCAGTACTGGACCAACCTAACCTAGGGACTTGTACTCGCAGGGGGATTTCGTACTAAAGAGTACTTAATTCCTACGAGGATTCTTTTCCGGGGAGTATAAGCCCGAAATAATCATGATATTGCTAGTGTGTCTCTCGTAATAAGTTACGGATGTACCTAGCGTAATGATGACGATAGGAATGTCCATAAAGAATCGTAATTTGATAAACCTCGCATGGGCGATCTCCTGCCGAATTCGGTAATGCTACGGTACCACCCATGTTCGCTCTTTTAAGGTTTTGAAGATTGACAGTGCAGCTCCGCCGGTAATTGCTAGCGCGCAGCGCTAAATTCAGGCACGTTCAGCTGGTAAACGCCTAGCGCGGATCATGAGCCGCACAAAAGCTGCTAACTAAGTGCTCTAGGCTTAGTGCTGTAGAAACTATTGGCAATTCTATAGCAACCAACCTACGTAGTGATACAGTAACTGATATAACAGGTAACTTGGCTACCTACGTATACCAAAGATTAACTAACTCTTATCAGGTAGGTATATCCTATATGGACTCCCAATTCAGCACCCTTTTCCCAAGATGATATACGCCATAGCGAAATTCGTGGGATGGCAGGTGTTGGCGGTATAGTTAGCCACGTTCGTATTCTGGTCCGAGGTGAGAACCCAAACGGCATCAGTCTGGCCGACTTGGTTCCTTGGTGCACCATGCATGGGTACGGTAATATAACGGCGTGGTAATTTGGGTGTCAACTGAGAAACTTCTAGTATACATGAGCTGTACCTGGGTTCAAACCCGCGAAGAGGGCCCGCTCATGTATTACGGCATCTCAACATATTACGGCATCCCGTTACATTGCATCGCATCCTGCAGACAGCCAAGGTAGGAAATTTGCACTTCCTAATGAGTCTTTCCCGGCCCATGATCCTCTGCCATGATTTCCCGCAACAAGAAAAAGAAAGAAGGAGAACCTGGCCGTGCACACACACACGCACATACATCAAGTTGCAGTCGGTGTAGCCGGTTGGAGAAGAAGGTGACCAGTTGTCTTGGGCTTT
>NQIM01000527.1:0-26772 GCA_003426235.1 Xylaria polymorpha
CCAGAGCCGTAGCCGGAGCCGGAGCCACTGTTGCCACCATTGCCAGCGCTGGAATCTGAGGTGGAGCTAGGCAGGGGGCTCTCAGTAATGGTAACCAGCTGAGTAAAGGTGGAGTGAATGGTCGTAACTGTAATAGACTGAGATCCCTCGGGGCCGAGAGTCATGGTCAAGGTCGAGTCACCGGTGTTAACGGTGGGATAGACAGTCAGACCACCGCCGGCACCAGAACTTGGCGCTGGGGTCTGCTCGGGGCTGTCATCAGTGCTGGTGAGAACGTGCGTAGTTCCTGTAACGAGACCGCTGCTGTGGGCGTCGATGACAGAGCTAGAAATGGAAGTAGCCTCGGTGACAGGGCAGACAACAGTTGTCAGGTCGATGACCTCGGTAACGGTGACTGGGCCAGTCGAGTTGCCGGCATTGGCGGGGCAGTTCGTGATGGTGGGAGCACACGATGTGATGGTATGGACGCTGGTGATGGCCACAGTCAAAGTAGTGGAAGGCGCAGCAGCGGTCTCATTGCGTCGAAGATAAGGCGCATGAACGTGACGGGCATGGTGGTTGTATGCGGAGGTAAGGCCGGCGAAGAGGCCAAATGCAACAGTGGTGGACTTCATTTTGATTGATGGCTTGATGCAAGATGTTTGGGGGTATTTGGTTTCACTTGATTTCTCACAACTTGAATCTCTAGGATTTGCGGTTCCTACTCGAGTAATCTGATCTCGGATAGAGAATGGTACTTCGGATGTCGTCTAAAGGAGTGGACGATTGCAAGATGCAACACGAATTTTCAAAAGCGAAAGTCGATTCCGCGGAAGCTGAGCAGACACAGTTGCTGGGTTGTCAAAAGGGAACGGTATGTGCGAAGAAGCGAACACGGCTGGCTAAGCAGGAATGAATGTAAAGGACGGACAGCGTCGAAGGGTGAAAGGAGGGACTCGAGATAGACTCAAAAGAATAAAGAACACGCAAGAGGTGAGGAGAGAAAGAGAAAAGAGAGGGTATCCCCGACCTGGAAGCTCGCCCTTTTTACTCGATACATACAGCCAGTTCGGCTACCCGGTCACCAGCCAGTCACCAGCCAGCCCGACCTCCTCGACCCTCACTTGCTACCACCACAGCCCGCCACCACCCATGCCATCCCTCACTCCTCACTCACTCACTATTCCGGGCTTGCTTATTCCAGGGTTGAGGCCAGGTGCGATAGCCCCACAGGCGAGAATCCACTTGGGTCTTGGGCCTCAGCCATTCGGCGGCTTGGGCGGGAGGGGAGGACCCTGAGCCCTGAGCGACCAGGGCGAAGAGGGGGAGGGAAAAAAGAGAGAGTCCAGCCCAGTGCAGTGTTCAGTGGGTGTTCAGGCGTTGGCGCTTACCCCTGAGACCCACGCACCAGCTCTACCCAGCCCGCCATTCCTGGTGCCCACCCCTGCCGATAGCATATGCAGGTACACCATCGTGAAACAACGGCTCTGGCCAATGGAAGCGCAGAGTTCGACCAGCCGGATCTCGTTGCGTCCATCGTCCATGTAGGTCTATCTTCAGGTATGTATCTAGCCACTCACAAGAAAAGCCCAAGGTGATCGTTGTTCCGTGTGCCGCCACGGGAACTCGTGTGAAAACGATTTGCGAACACGGCAGAGAGCGACCAGGTATTTGGGAGCTCAGCACATCAAGTAGTATACTTGCATATAGGTACATCAATATACTGTATGGGCTAGTTTAGGCGATCACCCGTCGTCTCAACTGTGACGGCTGAACAGATGGTCTCTGTTTACAGTAGGTACCTCGCATTGCAGTACTTCATCTAATCTCCATGGGCGGTTGATGAAGCATGGAGAGAGACTACCGAGTACTATAAGTACTATAAGTACTATACTATCCATGTAGTATAAGTCTTCCTGGGCGAATGCGCATTATCTACCTTTACTATACTATAGTTGCGGCGTAGTCGTCGTGTAATAGTACGTAAGTACCTACGCAGGCAGCATTATACCCAGCTACGGAGTGATGCGCCGAAGCAAGGGCTGGTTTTGTGAACCCGGTACGCTGCTACTGGTACCTACCATGCTGTCATCGACTGGATGGATCCCCGTCCTGGTCCTAGTCTTTTTGACCTGCATTCTTCCATCGCCTTCTCCTCCGCAATTACACGTACATATAATAAGAGAGATGACGGCAATCTCGCGAGATTGCTCCCGCAGATTGTGTCGCAACCACGTGTAATCCGACGAGACGATGCACAATGACTTCAAGTTCTTTTCTTTGTTTATTTAATTGTGGACGGGGTACATAACACTATCCACTCGGTGAGGCCTACTGTACACTACTTAGACCAGTGCGTACGGAACACGGAACACGCCGCCTCCTATCTACGCTATCCCGCCACGACTGCTTGGTGTCGGAATCCTTTGTCAGATTTTCTGGTCCTGTCATCATGCAAGGGGATGGATGGATGTCATGTAGCAATACCTATATAGTGTAAGTAGTGTACACTAAAAAACACTTATAATAATAACCGAACCTACCTACAGTAAAGCATAATACACTTAATATTAACTTGATGAAAATCGAAACCATTGATCTACAATCGCGATACATCAATTCCAAGCTATTTACTGAAACGGGGGAGCCTCTCGTATCTCCCCCGATCTTCAAAGAAACTTGATTAAAGGCATGCATGGCCACGCCGCACCAGAGAACTCCCCGCTCGAGCGGCGAGAAGGGGAAAACGACGTGTCTATCTGTCCGTCTGTCTGTCTGTCTGTCTGTCTTGAACACAACGTCTGCGCCACATCTGCCCTTGTAATCAATTGCCCGATGCCACGTTCTATTGCAGCAGGACCGCCAGTCTCTCTTTTAAGATTGTATCACAATATTGAGTTCATTTGCGGCCCTTGATAAGTCTTGTCTCAGGCTTCTTTTTCGTTGGTCAGACATCTCTTTCCGACACTATCCACTATTGTACCGAAGGAGCACAAGACCTTGCCCAACGACATTTTGCGTTYTTTTTTGGGTTGTTCTCCTTGGGCCAATCACAAAACAAATAGTATTCAGCTCATCGGCTCAAAATCTGTCTTACTGCTACTGTATGCAGTACACAATATTAAAAAAGCCGGAGTCCGTAGCAAATCAAATGAAATATTACATGTACTGCTGTGCAATGCAATATTCCATCGCTAGCCATCTCATCCACCCAGATATGTGCTTCTAGAATAGTTTCTGCCGAGCGCTCTCGATCTTTATTTTCTATGCGACGCCATCTAGCAGGCTTTAGCGTTGGCGTGGAATGATTGTGCAGTCCATGTTTACTAAGGAACGTGGGATGATATACAAAAATCCCTAATTAAGCTGCGTGAAACTGTCCCTGGTTAATCCAGCGCCTGGTGAAGCCTGGTACCTCCCATAGTAGGTAATCCTTTCACTTCGGAAGCCAAGCCAAGCTTTTTCTACCCCTACGGGAAAAGAACCCATTCGGCGGCGCTGAGCAGTATTGGTGAAACGGTGGTCCGATTTCAAGATTGCCTCCTTGACTGGCCCTAAAGTTTCCCCAAGTATTATTCTCACAGTATTGAAGTCAAACCCTCAGTTAAATGTCACTTAACAAATTGACGTGAAAGCTGACAGGGATGGCTTGGATAAGCTCTGGTTCTCTCACCAGGGGAATAGAGTAAAACGCGTTGCATTCAAGAGACGGCAAATACCGCCTCCCATGCCAATTATCATTTCTCTTTCTAACTCGTGCCCAGTTGAAGGGCTCACGGTCAGCTCCTTTGTGACTACTACTACATCTACACGAGGCAACGGGTTGCCTCGCCGGAATATGCTAATCAAATTCCAGTGAACGCCTTTCTCCCCAGCCCGGTTGATGGGCCGTGGTATCATATTTCCTTTCCCGCCGCTTTAAATGCTGTGTTGAATGCTCCAGTTTCCCAACCGCCTGCTTGCCTGTATAACTTTTTTGGTATATGACAGTTTCATGAAAACCCATGCCAGAGAGAACGCCGATGTTGAAATCGAAGACCAGTGCCCGGTCCGGGGCAGATATGCTGAACTAAAGAGCAAAGAAAATAGATGGAAGCTTATTAAGGCCAAGGTGCCATTTATTTGGCATACTTGGCACGGAAGAACTTGGCAGCATTGACCATGTTTACCAACGCCTCCTTAGTCTCCTTCCACTGGCGAGTCTTAAGACCGCAGTCGGGGTTGATCCAGAGCTGCTCCGGCTTGAGGTACTGAAGCATCTCCTCGATGCGGTCCTTGATCTCCTGCTCGCTGGGTACACGGGGCGAGTGGATGTCGTAGACTCCAGGGCCGATGTGACGGGGGTAGGCCTCGTCAACGAAAACGCCAAGCAACTTGGAGTCAGACTTGCTGTTCTCAATGGACAGCACATCGGCGTCAAGAGCGGCGATAGCGTGGAAGAAGTCCTGGAACTCAGAGTAACAGAAGTGGGAGTGGATCTGAGTTGAATCCTCGACACCGACAGTCGAGAGCCTGAAGGCCTTCACGGCCCAGTCAAGATACGCCACACGCTCCTTGCCAGCTCGTAGGGGAAGACCCTCACGAAGAGCGGGCTCATCGACCTGAATGACATCAATACCGGCCTTCTCAAGGTCAACGACCTCATCACGGAGAGCCAGAGCAAGTTGCTCGGCTTGAACCGATTGGTGGACATCATCACGGGGGAAGGACCACCGCAAGCAAGTGACAGGGCCAGTCAACATGCCCTTCATGGGCTTCTTGGATACCGACACGGCGTACTTGGACTCCTTGACAGTCATGGGGGCCGGACGAGAAATGTCACCGACAATGATGGGGGGTCGGACGCAACGGGAACCGTAACTCTGGACCCAAGCGTGGGTGGTGAAAGCATAACCGTCAAGACGTTCACCAAAGTACTGAACCATGTCGTTGCGCTCTGGCTCACCGTGGACGTAGACATCCAGGTCAAGCTCGTCCTGAATCTTGACGTTCATGTCAATCTCCTGCTCAATGAACTTGTCATATTGCGCCTCGGTGATCTCTTTCTTGGTGATGAATTTGCTTCGCTGGACACGGATCTCCTTGGTCTGGGGGAAGGATCCAATGGTAGTAGTAGGGAATAGAGGAAGCTTAAGCTTCTCTTGCTGTTGTGAGATTCTGCTGGGGAATTCCGATTTGCGGTTGTAGTCCGATGGCTGGATCTTAGCTTGTCTATCCTTAACCACGGGGTTGTTGGTACGCTTAGATGTGGCGCGAGCATTCATCGACTTGGCATTAGCCTCTAGCGCAGCCTGGACGGAGGCGGGGCCTTCAGTGACGGCCTTGGCAATGATGGCAACTTCTACGGCCTTCTCAGAGGCGAAAGAGAACCAATCAGCAATCTCAGCGTCCAGCTTCTTCTCGCTGGCAAGAGTATGGGGTGTGTGGAGGAGAGAGCTTGATGTGGCGACAATAACACGGTCCTTGCCGAGTTTCTGGATGGCGGATTCCACAGTCTCAATGGCACGCTTGAAGTTGGTCTTCCAGATGTTGCGGCCGTCGACAACACCAGCTGAGAGAATGGTCTTAGGGCCAAGAGCGGCGACAACAGTGTCGAGCTGCTCCGGGTTGCGAACCAGGTCGACGTGTACGGCATAGATATCCTTAGGGAGGGTCTCAAGGTTGTGGACGATGTCACCAAAGTAGGTGGTGAAGACAAGCTTGGGGATCTTGTCACCTAGGCTTGCAAGCTTCTCGTAGGTAGGCTTGAAGGCAGCCTTAGCCTTCGCAGGGAGATCGAAAACGAGAACAGGCTCGTCAATTTGGACGGTCTCAGCACCAGCCTGCTTGAGCTGGGTCAAAAGTTGCTCGTAGACGGGCAGCAGCTTGTCAAGGAGGTCAATGGGGTCGACACTCTGGCCACGGTCGGCCTTGCCGAGGTGGAGGAAAGAAACGGGCCCAACAAGGACCGGTCGGGTAACAATGCCAGCCTCCTTGGCCTCAACAAATTCATTCACAGCTTTGGGGCTGGAAGTGAGTGTGAAAGTCTGGTTGTCTTGCAGGGTAGGCTTGACGTAGTGGTAGTTGGAGTCAAACCACTTCACCATCTCCAAGCTGGGAACATCGACTCCGCCCTTCTGGTGGCCACGGCCCATGGCAAAGTATTCATCAACAGTGTTAAGGCCAGCGCTGGAATAGCGCTCAGGGACAGCCTATAAGCAGTGGCATGTCAGCGAGTTTAACAGGGATAGGGTTTGGATTGGCAAAATATGCTTACACCGAAGTCTTGGATATGGGCAAGGACCTGGTCATAAAGAGCAAAGTCGTTGCTAGGGATGACATCGACACCGGCGTCCTTCTGGATCTTCCAGTGGGCGAGACGGAGACGCTTGGCCTCAGCAAGGAGATCGGCCTGAGAAATATTGCCAGCCCAGTCTGGATGTACGAGTCAGTCATTGTCAGAGTAGCGTCATGGGGGGAACTTAGGTACTCACAGGCCTCAGTCGCCTTCTTCAGGTCACGGTTTACACCCATACGGGGAAACCCAAGAACGGCGGATTGAACCATCTTGGTGCTGGCCCGGAATATCTGCTCGCGGAAGAGTTTTCTGTATGCAAAGAGAACGTTAGTGACAATGAGGGACACGGTGTTTTTACATAGAGGGGGGCCAACGCTTACGAGAGAAACACGCTTTCACTTCCAATTCTCTAATCAATCGGTAGAGAAATAGGGAAAGACTGTTGCTAACCAAGAAAGCAACAATCAAAAGGAATAATAGATGCTTGTGAGAATATGGAAGAGAGGAACAGGAGGAGAAGGAGAGGGAGAGAAAAGATGTCTGGAGGGGAACGCAACAATAAGAAGAAATCGAGCTGACCGGAGACTAAGCGATGAATGGAAGAAAGGAGGGGTTTTCGGAGCTCAAGGGACCAATTGCGCCAACTGATGGTGGGGATTGTGCCACCCCACCGAGGGGTTGGAGGGGTGTAAGTACCTAAGGTTAGGTAGGTAGGTACCTACTCAAGGCAGGACTCAGGGCCGTTCGGGGCAAGGCCTTCTACAGTCAGCAAATCTTTCCCACTAGCGCACTCGATAGGTGCATGAGGATCGACTCCGAAAGCGGGCAGAAGGAACTAGACCCAAGTAATCAGCAGGAAGACCACCGAGCCAGCCGGCGGTGATTCGCTCCTAACCAGCCCACCACTACCACTACCACTATTCCAAGGTTGCAGTAACTGCCTGACGCTATCCTACCTATGTAGGTATCAATGCAACACTCTGCTTTTAGCTTCTACACTTATGTAGGTGCGATTCACTGCTGTACTGTACTTCTTTCTGCTTTCCCCCCTCATTGTCGTTCTTTGGTGAGACTCGTGGCATCCTTTCAAACTACATTTCAGGGTCAGGCATCAGCAAACACTACTCTACCTACTCAGAATCGAGGGGTCGTGGACGTAGCATAGAAAGGCACTAAGGTGGTGGTCTGCTTCTTGCCTGCTCCATTTGTTCCGACCGACTTACTGTATCAACCACACATGGACCTCAGGATGAAGCCATCAGTGCACGAATATGCGTGATTACGTTCCGTCTACTGCCTACATGTACCTACATATCCCACCTTGTACACTCAATTGCCTGCCGTAGCACATGTATCTATTTGCCCCGACCAGATTACAGATTAGGTACTTTGAAGATTATCGGAAAGCTACCTATTCATACGTGCCTATCGATTAGCCAGCCTATCTATCCGGCCAGGAGCCGGTGCTCTGATCCCTGCCAGAACCCAAATACTACACGACGGATCGTGCATTAGGTTTTCCCAGCGCTGCCGAGCTATCACCAGTACTTTTTATTGAATTTCCTAGTTACATTAGGACCTGAGGTAATCATTGTACGATAGGTATCCATTGCCATGATAACGTGTTAAGCGGAGTACCATCTTAGAAGGAGTTTTTATTGTCGAGCCGTTTCCATAGATGGCAGTAGTGCTGACACTACCTAGGTACATAACGTATACTCACCGCCGGTACAAACTGCCCAGATCCATACTAACTATCTACATAGGTACCTGTGTATGTAAAAGAAGAGCGGTCATAATACATATTCCTATTCTTTTCCCTGTCTTATCGGTCTATTCAATGAACGCCTCGGAGGGTTCTTTCCATTTCCCCCTGTATTTAAGAGAAAAATGAACACCTTGATTATAGCAATTCACATGTTAAGATTGGGTAGGTAGGCAGAATCCTTTCCCATCTAGGGGAACCTACCCTGTAATGAGATACGTGTGTATACCTAGAGCTCACAGTTCACAATACTTCAACCGGTTTACCACACTGATCTGGGCCTTTGCTAAACCTGACCAATACGCCTAATCTCATAGCACGCGTGGATAACTAGATGCACTCCCCTACGTAACAAACCGAAACCTCAGACGCTAGAATACAGAAGTAACCACCCCTAGACTTGTCAATAAGCATAGAATACTACCTATTTAGAAGATATCCAAATGTGTTCACATGTAAGATCGCAAGAGGAGGTTACGTGCCAAGTTTTGAATACGCCTCATTGCTTCGGTCATTAGGCCTGCGCTGGACACACATGAGCTTCAAATATCGAGTATTAGTAACGAATATAATAGTTATATCATTGTTACCGTCAAGCTTGACTTATAAGTGTAACCGTGAACTGGCCATGTACGTAGGTAGAAGCGATATAGTCAAGGTTGGCAATCTACCTTACTTCTAGCACTGACGTATGGTTCGGCCATATTTGCACTCGCGTTACTATCTATAAGAGCCCCGTACTGCGAAGTAGCTAAAGGGCACGCCTCAGTACCAATCGTGGCAAAATAAACCATATTCATGCCAATCCAAGTAAGATACGTAAGTGTCACACGTACCGAATAGATGGAACCTACGTCCGATACACCCGAGACTAGGACACATATATCATGTACTTAAGTATATAGTTATATGAGTGTGTCTCTGTGAGAGGCTTCAGTTCTCACTTTACCCGTAATCATCCGAACCAGCTAATGAAAACAAACAAGGCAAGGAGAAGCGAGGTGGGCAACCAGAAGCGATGCCATTCGCCCCCTAGAGTCTGTAGACTTCCCACCTGGCAGAATAGGTAGGGGACAAGGCAGGCCTGACTGCCAAGATTATTGCAATCTGAATATCTTTCCAAGCACTTGCAAGCCGACCTCGGGGGACAATAAGTTCGATTGCTAATTATAATATATCCTGGATCAGAGCTCTACAAGAAGATTATAAACTACCTATCTAGTTGTGAGTCTAACATGAACACCATCGTCAGGAGACATCGTAAGTCCAATCTGATACTTGATCCTCTCCTGCCAGTCAGATCTATCTTGAGAATTGAGGTCATCCGTCTTGATCGCGCTGAAGCATTGAACCAGACGGCAGATCGTATATTTAATTAGCTTCAACGCATATTTCTCTAGTCGGAGTTAGCCTGCCTTCTGTAAAGCTGGAAACTGCGAGGAAACGGGCTTAGGGTAATAACTATTGAAAACAGCAGTCGACTTACCTCCCAGGCACTTCCGCGGCCCACCAATGAAAGGATGGAATGTATAGTCGTGTGTCCTAGTGTTCACGTCAACCTCTTGCCATCTCTCTGGTCGGAACTTCATGGCATCTTCCCCGTAATATTTTGTTGATCGATGACAGCCGAATGTTGAAAAGCATATCAGAGTCCCCTTCGGTACTAAGACTGGCTCTTCGCCAGATTCACCTCCGCCAACAGGTAAGGTTGTTGTCGCGTTACAGATGCGACCATTAATAGGTACTGCGGGGAAAAGACGAAGACACTCATGTATAACGTCCTCTAAATACCGCATACTCCTCAAGTCAGAGTCGGTTGGTGTGACGTTAGAATCGTTGCCCACTGTTGATAGAACTTCCTTTTCGAGCTTTTCAAACACTTCCGGTTCTCGGGATAGTACATAAACAATCCAACATAGTAGGCTCGAAGTCGAGTCGCGAGCAGCAAATAAGAGACTCATAAGCTCATCTCTAGCCTTTCCTAGGTCCGTCGTCTTCCCTAGGAAATCAGTGAAGGGTGTAACCGTAGATCCTATCTCTTGTCTTTGGGCTTCGATGATCATATTCTCCAAGGAGTCACGAGCAGTGCTGCATAGTGACCATAATTCCGGTCCTGTGACAAGCCACGCAAACATCTTAAATCGCTCCCTTGTCGCAAGCCATCTCAGTGCTTTATTGAATGCCAATGAAAAACGTTTACCTTCATGACTGATTGAAGAAGGCAAAGCAAGGAGATTTGTGGAGACACCAAGAAAAAGATCTGTCCCTGTATCGAGTGCATAATCGTAGAATATAGGTCGAATATCTGTCTTCGACGATTTGTCTCCTGAAGAGATTGCTCGCAGCATATTTTGAAAGTGAGACTCCATAATATGGGAAGACGGAAACTCGGGCCTGTGCAGGAGCTCTGAGGCTAGTAGTTTTCTCGATTTTTTCCAATCCTCACCGTTCTCAGTAAAAATACCTTCCCCAAGTAAGCATCCAAAGCAAATTTGCCGAAGGTTGCCAAGGTCGAACTTGGAGGCCTGTTCGGATAATAGTGATGCAATGTTGCGAGGATCTCTAGTCAGAATAGTAAATATCCCGCCAGCGTACTGTCCGTACGTGTCGCCATAGCGCTCATGATCTTCAAGTGACAATAAGGGTAGTCTTCGATCCCTCTCCGCCTCAAGTGATTTAAGCAACTTGTCAATACCAAAGGGAAGCTTCCAAGATGATGCTAGCATTCGTATCCGCCCGCATCCTCTCGCTTCGCCATGGTCGTGGCGCGATGGCTACAGTAATTGTTCATCAGCCTGCGAAAGTCTGGGCGTCTTGAGGGGTACGTACAAAGAGCCACACATTCTGGTACAACCAGAAACTACCCGCCAAGAGTGAGACGATACTGGCCAATTGCAGTATTGACATTGTTCTTCAACTTCCAAATACCTCTTGACAATTGAGTAGGAGATACCGAACCGATCGACGGTATAAATGCAATGCACTGTCAGACAGAGTCATAGCAAGTCTTGGTCCTGAGAAGTGAAGAAAAAGAAATAGCTCTCAAAACCAGACGTGACTGATGAAGTTCACGCACACAGTACGATGTTGTCTGAAGGGAGGTCGCAGCCAATGCCCTATTGGTAGCCATGCTCAGCCGCTGACATTCAAATGGCACTCGAGACCCCTGATCACTTCGAGAGCGTCTGACCACCTTCAAATCTACAAGATGTGATTTGCTATCCGTGGGTCTTGGGGGCCAATTTCTCACACCCATGTTGTTAAATGCATGCAAGCCCCCAACAACCCCCCAGTGCCAACTGAAGAGTAATACTGGAACGAGAAGATGGTAGTGGTCTTATTCCCAGTTTTCCTGCCATCTGTCGGTATCCGCTGCCGATACGAATTGAGCCTCATCCCCCCTCCAAAAACACCAGGGCCGAGATGCCCAGATAATCGCACAATCGCATTTGCTTTACTCCAAGATTACGCAGCATAGAACCAATATCTTGTGTAGATACCAACCCATCAAGATAACCCAGACTATTCGACGATGTTGTGCTCTCTATATCTTTCCATCGCCTCTTCTCCGTTGTCATCCGCGGTCGGCGGGTAAGCTTTTAAGTTGCACTGCATTTAGAGATCCCTGGACCTCTACGTTTTGACAGTGCCTCTGCCGAAGCTAGACGGCACCTCGACGACACAATGGCAGATATCTTTTCTCTAGTATCTGCTGCAGCCGGCCTGCTGGATGTGACCCTGCGGCTAGTGAATTATGCGAGAGAACTGAAAAAAGGCGGCGCCACTATTCAGAAGGAACTCGACTCTTTAATAGAAGAAGCATGCATGCTCGAGCGGATCTGCAATGCTGTTAACCACACTTATAATAGGAGCGTCTTGAGATTACAAAAGAAAGAACAAGAGGAAAGTAGTCGCGATGAATCTACTAATGCCACCCAGATTATGTGGCAAGACATAGCTCGCATGGTTAGCCGCTGCCGGCTCATCGTCGAGAGGATCTACAAAATCTTGGAAGATATATCTCAGCCGCCTCCGCAAATTTTAGCGAAACACGCAGGCAAATTTGTAAAAGTTCACAGAAAGCAATCTAAAGAGGAAGACCTACAACGGTGTCAGCGCGAGCTCTCCATGTATCACGGTTCAATTCAACTTACTTTGGCCATCATCAATCGGTATGAGACATTCGCCTCCCTGATGCTCGTGAAATACCACGTGCTAGCTAACGTATGCTCTCATGTTTCAGTGAAGAAGAGCAAGGATCATTTGAGGATCTTACCACCCGGCTAGAGGTGTTACAATCACATATCTCCAGCTTTGACAAGTTTCCCTGTTCTACAGGTGATACTGAGTACGATAAAGAAGCAGTATCGGCCCTTCGCGAGTTGGAGAGAACCATCACCAACGCCACCGAGCTGATAGCGCCGCCCACGGTGAATAAATACTTCAAGACACCTCAAGCTGTTAGCAGCATTTTCACAGGGAGGGAATCACTCCTGCAGGAACTCAGACATTGCTTCATTCAACCACCTGGACCCTTACACAGCCAGTCGCAGAGGCGATTCGTGGTACATGGCCTCGGTGGTGCTGGGAAAACCCAGTTCTGCTGCAAGTTTGCCGAAGATAATCGCGAAAGGTAACTACGTTATGATCTAAGCTTTTCCGAACGAGCTCGCTAATGAAATTTGACTAGGTTCTGGGGTGTGTTCACTATCAACGGAAGCTCGGTGAAAAGCATTAAGAAGAGTCTTAGCGATATAGCTAAGCTGGCAGGTCGAGACCCCAATGCAAACGCTGCTCTGGATTGGCTTTCCACAGTCGAGGAACGATGGCTGCTATTAATCGATAACGCGGACGATGGCGACGTTCCACTCGAGGATTATTTTCCCCAGGGCGTGGGTGGTCATATTCTAATCACGACAAGAGATGGTGCCTTGAGAGTACTAGGAAATGTGGATCCTGGGTATTACGATTTCAGCGGTCTACATTTCGATGAGGCATCCAGCTTGCTTCTGAAAGCCTCGTCTCTTCCCAGGCCGTGGCATTCGTCATGGGAGAGTCTCGCGTTGAACATCACAGAAGCGCTTGGCCATCTTGCTCTGGCCATAGTACATGCTGGAGCCGCGATTAGAAGTAGACTCTGTAGCTTACAGGATTATCTTGGGTGGTATAAACGGTACTGGGAGAGCCTTCGCGATGAGGAGAAAGTGCGGCAAGCTACGAGCCAGGAAAGGGCGATATGGACAACCTATGAGATCTGCTATCTGCGCCTCGAACAGAAGAAGGACCGAACAGAGGCTGCTGACGCTATCGAGCTGCTCCATATCTTCGCCTTTCTATATCGAGAAGACTTGTCACCGGCCATATTGACGAAGGCGCTAAAAAAACGCACAGCTGGAAGCAGAGCATGCGAAGACTGTCGCCACAGAGGAAGAATCAGATCCTTTTCGGAAAAAAACAAGCTTAGGCGAGAAACTACAGAGGAAACTTACATCTATTCTTATGTTCGTGGTTGGAGCGAATATGCCTCCCCCTTTACCATTCATACTCCGTGATGGTCGACAAATCCATGCAGTAGAAGATCGCATTCGCGGTGCACTGAGCGAATTGGAGAAAATGTCACTCGTTTATTATAACGAACACAGTCAGACTTATTCAATGCGTAAGTAACCCAGTGATAGTTGAGATCACAATCCCCTTATACCCGTTGCGTCCCTACTTCTATTCGCTCCTTAATATGTATTCTACTTAAGCGGAATACAATCACGCCATCATAGCAACTACTAACAGACTGCTTTCTTCACAAGACCCGGTAGTACACCAGTGGGCAAGAGATGGCCCTCGCATGAAGCTTCGACACCAAGCCCTCTGGGCCGATGTCGCCAGTTACGCATTGTCAGCATCCATTCTTCTACCTCCTCTAGGGACAGGAACAGAGGATGAGTTGTACCATGCTAGCCTTCTCCCCCACATAGACCACATACAGGCATGCCGCGCGGAAGTTAGTGCCAAGCTGGACCTGGAATCGAAAAAGTCATCCTTCTGGCTTCCCCGGCCCCGGTTCATGAGGACCCCTCCTGTCAATGCGCATCGTATACGGATGTCTGCAAAGTTTGCTGTCGTCTATGCGCAATGCGGGGGTTTTCTCAAGGCTGAACAGCTTCTTACCGAAGTGGTCACATCTCTTACCTTACATCTAGGACTGGGGAGTCCACGTACTAGGGCCGCGCAAACAGCGCTTGCAGGTATGTATTGGCATCAGGCGAAACTAAATGAGGCGCTTGATCTTCAGCGAAGTATCGCGACAACATGCGAAGAGTACCTTGGCCGCGAGAACCCCGATACGTTGAGGGCACTACACAAGCTTAGCACTACATTGTGGCAGCAGGGCAAGTACAGCCCGGCGAAAAGGCTGCAGGTAGAGGTTGTAAGCGGCCTGAAAAAGGTCTTAGGTGCGAGGCATGTTGATACGCTGCAAGCAATGGACAGTCTAGGGAGAACCGTGATGAAGTTCTGGCGACAAGAAGATCTACTCGAGGCTTTCGAGTTGTTCTCCGAGGCGGTGGCGGGGATGAAGGAAACCCTTGGGAATGAACATCTACTAACAGCCGAGGCGAAGGAGAATCTCGCTCGTGTCTCTTGTCTCATCGGTGAGCAAGCTTTGCTGGACCGTGCACTACAACTTATGGAAGAGGTTCTTGCAACACGAAAGGCGAGGATGGGCAAGGAAGCACCGTGGACTCTAATGGCCATGGGCAATATGGCCATAGTCCTCGGAGCTCTCGGACGAGTTGAGGAAGCAGAAAGGTTGGTCTCGGATGCTCTTGCTATTGTAAAGCGCAACAGGAGTATTGAGGACACCCACATCGGCGTTCTTTTCGGGAAGCAAACCCTCGCTACTATGTTGCTTCAACAAGAACGCTACGACGAAGCCGAGAAGATACTGGTCAAAGTGATCTCTGAACAAAAGTCTATGTCTTCACGAAGTCATGATTTTCATCCGGATAGGATAGTATCGATGATCGAGTTAGCAAGGTGTTACGAGCGGCAAGGGGAACTTAACAAGAGCATAGACACATGTAACGAACTCATCCAGGGAATGGAAAAGATAGGCGCAAATCAGCACCCCTTTATATATACTCTAAAGGAGGCGCGGAAAGAGATGGAAGTGCTATTGAAGGACGATGATGGTACGCCTAAACTTGAAGCAACAAGAGATATCAGGTTTCCAGAATGTCTGTTCAAGTTATACGATAGGTGAGCACCAGGCGACAGGCGAAAACGTCCAACAGCGGAAACCCGCTCACTATGGTTGTTCTTTCGTCACTTGAAAGTGCGCCCATAGGGTTGATCAAACAATACAAGGGTGAAGATTGAGGTCGAGACCAGATTGAACCCTCCGCGGGTTGGCTACAAAGAGATGAAGTCCGGTATACCCAGCTATAGAAGAATGAAGAGGACCTCATATCAAGTAGATCCTGCCACGAACAGGGTTGCAGCTGATCACGAACCAAGAACGTGTTGCCAATACGTTCTTATTCGGGCGATGATTGTTGGCAACAGGATTCTATCTAAGAGCATGCCCCCAGGAAGAATGCTCCTGAAGCCCAAATATAGCACATCTTTGAAAGAGATAGTCCATATAATGCACAATCCATCAGTCTCTCTCATATGATATACTTCGGAAATGTACTCTGGAAGTGATGGGGGTGGCCCGCAAAGAAACCTACGCTGGCTTGTATACTGCTGCAAACCCACCTAGTAAACAAGCCGAGAAACAGAAACTCGGGCCTGATTCAATCAACATAATCCAACGCCTCAGCTATGGACCGTTCTCAGAATGCGACAGTCAACAATATATCTACGGATCTATGAACGTAATAAGAACTCGTTTCTTCTCTATCACATTCGTCAACTCAGGAGCCACAGGTAGGTAGCCCCTTATACAGCCTCAGTTCACGCGCAGCCTCCGAGTTACATGTTACATGCAAGGTACCTGCTATATGTACATATGTAGGTAGTAGGCAGTGTAGTGCGGCTACCCTGAGTAGAACCAAGTAGGCATAGGTACATGAACGCAGCTATCTGTTCATATTGCGATTCATGTGCTCTTTCCTTTGTGCGGCGAGTGTTTAGTGTTTAGATGGAAGGTTCACCTTCCAAGTCTCCATCCTTACAGCCTCGGTTGCGAAGGTAGGTGTACCCACGCAGGTCATTACGCAAGGTAGGTACCTAGGCAATAAAGTTGGTAGGTAGTCTCCTTGAGACATGCGTGGCTTCTTCCGCATCGTCTCGGGCAGTGGCAACGGGGTCTTTATGTAGCGAAGCAACTACATAAGTACTTACCTACCCCATGTAGGATATGCTCTGTACGACCCAGACTCTCCGTCACCAACCTTTCGATATCCCAAGTCTTAGCCATTGTCGGACCCCTCACACAACCGGCCAATGCTACAACCCCTTCTTTCGTCTTCGTCTTCGCTAGTCCTCTTCAAGGATGTCTATTCTCTGCTGTTGCCGCAATCGCCAGCTTGTCCGGAAAGAAACACAGACAGAGGCCATTGAACTGCCCGTCCAACCACCTCGTGCCAGGCTGTCCAAGACACTGTCACGGTCTGAGACTGACATGTATCTCTCTTCCATTTTAGCCTCGAGAGGCCCTTCACAGCTCATGAATCCCACATATCACAACATGGTTGACCCCGAAGCCGTCGAGGTAGATGATTCCGACGAAGACGGCACAGAAAGAGACACACGAGGACCAAACATAGGCGCCTTGGGATCCCTAAGGACAAAGTTGATCCGACGCTTATCCCACCGAGTCGACAGCAAGTCTGGATCCCGGCCGTCTATTGGTACAAGCGATGAGGAGCTTGCTCGGCGTGCGGAGCTCAAACGTTTGATGCACAAGCGGATTCAAGAGGAATTAAAGAGCGAAGAAGAAGAGGAAGATCTCAGGGTAGCCCCTCCTAGGCGGCCTAGCATTAACAACTGTAGAGAACCCGAGCTATCTGGAGGCGGGCCCAGAGATACAATTGAGTTCTCTGTTTCCAATATCGACGAGCAGGAAATCAGAAAGGACATCGGCACACTGCCAGAAACCTCAATATCACCAACTTCAGTCATCCGCGGACCACAAGACCAAATTCCACAGCGAACTAGTTGCTCCAAATCGGCCAACAGGTCAATTGACAATTCATATCATGGATGCAACCAATCCCTCAACGAAATAGAGGCTGCTCTGCGACCACCATCGCCTCCTCATCTTACTCCCGTTCACCTTTTGGGGGAGAGCGGTCGTGAATCACCCTCTACTGCTTCGTGGCGCTTGTCTTATAGTGCGATTCACATTGAAAGTTATATCGAACCATTAGTAGAGGCTAGACAACTCTCACCAGAGCCTGATAACTTCTCCACCAAGCAAGAAGATGGCGCCAGCCAGCCGCACGAAACAGACACCACTACTAACTTTAGCAACCCAACTATGCAAGACGAGACGATTGACACCAGCCAAACAATGCAGTTCGAACATCTGGCATATCCCGAGAGAAGCCACAAAGAGAGTGACATATCTAGTCATTCAACTGAGACTAGTGACGGTCGATATTCACCATTAGATGTGTGGTTGCGGAGCCAGGACTTACATTGCGCCTCGATTCTTTCAAGCCGTTCGAACAGCGCAATGGCACTTGAACGACCTCACGAACCTGCCGTTCGGGAGAAGGCCGAGGACTTACAGAACCCCCCAAAATCCGCAGATCTTTCAAGGCATACGGATCAGACTACTGATTCTAGTCCGATGTTACAAGACCATGCTCCAGGAGCTTGGCCAGAAATATCGAAACATATTATGGACCAAGAAAACCCTTCGCTCGATTCACTCAACAACGAGTCTATTGCTCTACACCGGGTCTTACATCAGATGGAAAATACACTTCCTCTGGAAGACTCTATTACGGAGGATCAAACCCAAGACATATCCTCGCGTTATACCTCCTCTCGATATACTACGCGACCCAATAGTCGACTAGCTACTCCCAGGGACTTACGCCCCAGCCCAGCGGACATGCTAGGGGCCCGAAGATCAATACGACCTCTTTCCCCAATATACGGTAAGCGAAGCCTCAATGGACATTTGGATGAGCTTTGCTAACACTAGTAATAATATAAGGGCCCGTCAACCCATACCGCATAACGGCTAGCGATAATTCGGATATTAGCTCATATAGGACGGCTTTAAATAAAACACCATCGTTAGATCACGCCAAGCCCAAGCCGGAGCTTTCACATTTCCCTACAGCTGAAGCATTATCTGTCAATGCTTCAGAAACAGCGAGTTTTAGGCAGCGAGAAGAAGAGCTGAAGTCGATTAAGAAACGATTTGGTCCCACTCCTACGCGCCCACCTCCTATGGCTCCAGTGCGTAGCAAATTCCGGGAGGAGTTTGAAGATCCCCAGGGTTCAAATAGCGGGAAAAGTTCAATTCTTTCGAAGTTGCACCTGGCGTTGCCAAAGAGAGCTGGGGCCTCAAGCTCGCACACAGAACCGAACAAGAGTCACGAAGAAATTGGATTACATTTGGCAGAACTTCTAAAACCGGATGCATTTCAGCCATCTGGTTTTGACTCGAATATCGGCCGGTGTTTGCCGTCCAATATGGAACGGAGCGTCACAGGCCTGTGGCAACGCGCTACTAGGCAAGAAGCAGAGCCCCGTCATTGGCGATGGAAAGAAAAAATAATCAGAGTATCAATGTCCAAACCAACTATCAGCAGCGTCAAACCGCGAGCTATCTCTATAAGTAATCACCGCCACAGTGTCATTGGGATGCATGCGATAGATCAGGAAAAGAGAAGCCTAGATAACAAGCCATCTCCACCCTCTAAAACATCAAATGATCTGACGATGCCGAATGAAGGGGAAACTAATGGTCCTATTGACATACATACTGGTGTCCTTCAGGAATGGGTGGAGCAGCTTCAGGCCGAAGATGTGCAACGACAAAGCCGAGCAGGATCAAGAGTCAATCCCCCCAAACGGCAACCTCGTAGGTTGCGGACTCCGCCGGAGTCATGGGCGAAGTGGCCCTCGCATACCCGTGAGCAGAGAACGGCACCAGCTGGCGAGAAAGATAAGGTGAACAGCAGGGATTTTGCAGTCGTCATGAATTCAAATACTCCAGAGACTGAGACAGGAGTTAAATTGCCGCCAAAGGGAAGAGAGCTGACTACGACATCGCGGACGTTATCAAGCCACGTCAGTAAAGCATTGAAATCTGGGTGGAACAAGATGATCACACACAGAGGTTCTCTTAGCCGCGCTTCGGAGCATGGAATTGCAACTCAGCATACTATGGAGCCTCGCAAGTTCTTGGAATATCCGGAGCTCGAACTCCTTCCTACTGCAGAAGGTTATAGAGAAGTGCAAGCTCTTGATGAACAGATAGGCACAATGAAGCGCCGCTCCACATCTAGAGGAAGGGACATGCAGAAATCCAGCAGTGATGGTGCGAGGCGTCCGTTAGCAAGTCGTATTGCTGAAGAAGTTCATAAATTCCAGATCGAAGACAGAAACACTACTTGGACCGACATCGAGTATCATCCCCAGGTTTTACCAACTACACAATTCCTGTCACCTGCGCACGCTCTATTTACTCGCCGATCCAAGTCATGTGATCCAGAGCTCATGGGTCCTCCTGAGCAACAATGCACATACGAAGATTGCGTGCAAACTCAGATGCTCCATGACGACGACGATAACAACACTAACAGAGCGATTATCAAACGGGCAAAATCTACAGGAAACATCGAAGCCAAGCTATCAGATGACACCCTACCTGTAAATCAGAACGCTTCTAGCGATCACGGATCTGTCTACAAAACACGTATTCCGGGCCTACGACGGCATCAATCACTCGGTTGGCTCCGTGGGAGCAGACGCAGTAGTGATCGAGATAAGCCTACTGTAACCAAACAAGAATAAGGCTATGATAAGAGGGCTAATGACATATCCATTTCTTGACTTTTCGGTTCCAGCTGCCTGGAATTATTATTACATGAAATAACATACTTTTAAAGCTGTAATAAGCAAATATGAGTGTGCTTTATCATACAATATAGATCAAAGCTGGAGTCAGTTCTAATACACTAATGGGCAGAAGAAGGGCATTACAGAGCTTCCAGTTGTGGCCAGTCCATCATAATAGTTTTCCTAGACTACCTAGGTAGATAATGGCAACTTACCATAATCACTCGAATACATAATAGCTTCGAATATATCGCTTTAATAGTCTGTAGAAGTACCTAAGAATAGCAACTAATGGCGTCGCCTGCTAATAGAGGTTGAAGTTCTTCGCACATGCCAAAATCTCCCGTCAAGGAAGACCAACACTTTTGAACAAAGGACTTGTTTTACGAGACATAGAGTCTTTGTTCGGAACACCGAGTTAGTTTTAGCATCAATTTCATTTGGACGACACCCATCTTCACCGTGTCTCAGAACAGTTTGTAAGTTTCTGCGAAAATTACCATATACAAATACTTGGCCAGCGCCGGCTCTCCTCTTCCTTTCGTCTAATCTAGGACAAGCAGCCCTAACTACCTAAAGGACACCTTCGACTTCGCTTTCCAAGCCAATCTCGTCATTTACAAGATAATCGGATTCTCTATCTCCTTATTTCTTCCTTTCTTTATTTTCCCGTTTCGAAAGTTACAGTTGGCACGAAAAAATGACGACGATCACCGATAACTACACGCCGAACTGGCTACCGTACCTCTCGCGCAAGGGCGACCTCTTCGCCCAGTTCGATGTGGAATGTGGTATTTGTAATAAACGCCTCGCCATCTCGGCACCGCCCGACGAAGAAAACGTAGAGGCGTTTTGTATCTTCCCCTGCGGACATGCCTTTGGGTACGATTGTGCGATGCGGTGGATTAACCAGGGCGCGAATTCCAATAATTGCCCTTCGTGCCGGTTTTCGTTTGTGCATCGGTGTGGCCATACGGCCGTGCCCACCCCCCTGAGACTCGCGGACGGAGCTAATTTACATAGGGCGGTTTCCAAGTCTCTTGCTTGGGTGAAGGGGTTGCCCCCTAACTGTGCGAATTGTCGGGATGCTGCTGAGGAGGATGGAAGACAGCACCACCACGACGCCAGGGATAGGGCTTCTTCGAGGGCCCAGGGAGCTCCTCCGCGGGTGTCGCAGTTCCGCGAAGTCGATTACGGCTCGGGCTCGGGCTCGGGCTCTAGGAGTCATCGTCACTCGCGCGACGCGCACCATTCTCATGATTTCCACATTCCAACTTCTGGGAGCCATCGCCAGTCTCGTGACTCGCACGGTTTTCGTGACTCTCACGATCCACGTTCCCCTAGCCACGCTGGTCATGATCCTTACATTCCAGCTTCTGGGACCCATCGCGTCTCTTATAGTCAACATCATGATTACCCTCATGATCACCACGATCCACGCTCCCCTAGCCACGCTGGTCATGATTTCTATATTCCAACTTCTGGGAGCCATCGCGTCTCTTACAGTTAACATCATGATCACCATGATCGCCATGATCACCATGATGATCATCATGATGATCACCATGATGGTCACCATCATGGCCACCATCACAATCACCATCACCATCATCACTCGCCACCTATATCGCCGAGGTCGAGGCCTGGTGCTCACACACACAATATCGATGTGTACATGGGCGACAGGACGACGCCGCTGACGTCTAGGGAGAGGGCCGCTATCAGGGAGGCTACGTCACAAGTCCTTAACCAGCCGGAGGACCGACGTAGGAGATAAGTTGTCCTATCCAATGACCTAACCTAGCATTGATTGATTGATTGATTATCAAGGAATCTCGGTCCTTTCTAATCAGGGGTCGCTAATCTTCTTCTGTTTTTAGATATAATTGCAGCTTCGTAAACCACTGTTTTGCAAGTACGGTATGTTTCCGCGCCAATTGATGTTTCTGGGCTGTTTATGTATCTAGATATTGCGCCTTACCTTTAATATATATACTTTTAAACTCTGACTGAATTCGCACCCAAGAACTATATAATCTATTGTGTTGGAACTTGTCCCCTTCTAATTCGACATGAGCCTTTCTCCGTTTTTTCCTTTTTTGTAAGTGGTAACAATAGTCTATTCTCCATAGTTATAGAATTAAAGGGGCAGAGAACATATTGAGAGGAAACTAATGTCTACGTGCGCGAAAAGGGTGAAAAGGGATACTGTATGTCTGTACTCTAGACGGTTTTCTGTAGAAGCAAGTGATTGAGACGAACTATATATAATAAACAGTTATAATGCAACCCCAACTCCCATCTTCCAAGTAATCAATCCTAGTCCATCTCATAAAACCTCTCCAGCCCTATCCTGCCCCGTCCAATCTCCCCCAAGATTCTAAACACTAGCAGCAGCCAAGCCCCGACTCCTCAACCTGCGGTCGCGATTCCAAATCGCCAGCGCCGAAGCAACAGCCATGACAGCCCAGCGGTCACCAAGGGATCCATCAGCGGCGGACCCGAGGAACTGGAAGCGGAGGACGCGGGACGCGAAGAAGCTCGGGCCGACCCACACGGCGACGACTTCCTTTCCGGCCGTGCTGTGTTTCCTCGTCTTCTTCTTCGTGGTAGTAGTAGTAGTAGTAGTGGTGGTGGTGCTAGGCGGAGACGACTCGCGCACGAGCTTCCACCCGGAATGTCGCCCCTCCCCCAAGGCGGAGACCTCGATCCCGCTGCTGTGCCGCCACTCGAAGTGTTCGAGGACCCCGCCCGACGCCGACGCCGCCGTCGTCTCGATGTCGAAGCTCATCACCCGCGTGAACGGCCCGACGGACTCGAGGACCGCGTGGGATGCCGGGAAGCGGCTGCCTTGTCGCGCCGGCAGCGTGATGCCTGCGGAGCGGCTGAAGGGCTCGTGGTCGATGAAGGCTAGGGGGGGCGCTGGGATAGGTTTTTAGTATCGTTCCGTTCGGTTCCATTCCTTTAATTACATATTCAATATGAATGGAGGTGCGTGTGCGTGTGGATGTGTGATCTAATCTAATACATACTATCCTCCGAAGCACCATTATAGATAATCAAGTCCGGCTTCGACGACAGCGCAGAGTGCGTCGAGACGGCGTAGAGCGGGCGATGCCGGGTCTCGCCGATGACGTAGTGGCGCGCGCTCAGGCAGTAGACGCCGAAGGCCGCTGGGAAGATGGGCTGCGCGACGACGCCGCTGCTGCCGTAGACGGGGGTGGTGGGCGATGTATTGGTGGAACGGCGTCTCGCGTCGTGGGTCGGCTTGGGCCACCGCGCCCGTCGCCTCTGCGTACGAGGGCGGAGGGTCCCTATATGCCATTGTATGGTAGGCAGGCCTGTCCGTTATCGGTGACTAGTGACAATCAAGGGCTGTCTTCTAGGTATAATGAAGGTAGTTAGGTAGTTATAGGAGACGTGCAAGATTGCGAATTCATCTTGCATCTTCGCATGGGTGATAACGGTGGTATGTTAGGAAGGAAAGGTGAGAGGAGAGTAAGTATTTAGGTGGTTATATCTAGGTAGCCATGATACGAAATCCAATGTTAGATCAACCTATGTACTCGTACTTAATAGACATGGAGGTAAAATGTTGGGTTTGTTTGCATGTTCGGGCCTGTGATGGAAAGGGCTCTCGACTTACATCTTACCTACCTAACCTCCCTACTACTGCCTTATTAGCTATTGAGCAGAGTACCTAACCCAGATAGAGATATATACTTCTTGTGCCTGCTTATTCTTGTGCGAGGGCGGCCCGATTTGAAAGAGAGGGCGGTTGGATTGTTTTGAGCTTAAACCCGTTGAGTATCAGTCAAGGTGTCAAGACCAGCATTTCTTGTAAACAGGCAATCTTAGGCGAGAGAAAATCTTTACTTGTATCACATCGATTTAGTTCGCTAGTAGGGATCGTCACAAGCCTGAAAGCTCAAGAAACCTCGATCGTTTGCTAACCACCCGGCGTCTCGATTAATGAACATACTTATCGTGTCCCTCTCCCTCTGGGGGATGTGTAGACGCTAACACAGTTCAACCCAAGATATGCGCAAAGGGGACAGTCTAGAGTACGTATACATAGGCAGGATCACGAGATAACTCCATAAGTAAGTAAGCAAAAGAAACATTAATTTTTATTGTATATCATGACTAGTAGTAGTGTTCTTAGGATTCGTGCCCCCGCTTCAGCAACAGTGGAAGTGAAAAGAGAAAAGCCGCACATCTTCTTAAGGGTATAGCGTCGTGCTCTCCGATCCGCAGCAGCGGACCGCATCCAATCAACACACAAAGGGAATATTCGTGGAGCAATCCAAAGTTCGACTCCGTTTCCTATCAACCATATTGGGAAAGACACAACCATCATCGAATGCGTAGGGGTATAGTGCACGAAAAAGAAAAAAGAAAATAAAATAAAATAAGGCATGAAAACGGAACGTTGCGATGTTGTTGCCAACGTGCTTCCTCGCCTGTAGACTTCCAAGGATACCGGTAATGAGAACGCCTTGTCGTGGCCTCTACGATCATAAACATTTCAGATGCGATAGAGGTGCTACCACCCATATCGGTGCTGGAGATAGGGTGCGGGCGAAGAGCGCAGAAATAAAAGGTCTAAATCGGACTTGTGTAAAGATGAAAACGCTAGGGCGTCAAGGGAGGCCTCCTAAGTCTTCTTCTTCTGCCTCGTCTGATGCTTTTTCCATTCGACTTGTACGACCTCCAAGAACTTCTGCTCGTCCTTAATAGGGACCCAAGAAGTGAGAGACTTCATTGCGTTCTCGAAGTCGGAGTCGATGAGTGTCGCATGTAGCGTATCGATGATCGCAAGACTGGTTGCGTGTATTATTTCTAGCCCCTTAGATGAGGGGTTCCCTTCCACTTCCTTGCCCGCCCCTGAGCTATTCTCTGGTTGCTCGGGGGGTGATGAGCCGAGAAGCATGAAGACGTCCCAAATGCGGAGCTGAACTGGAAATGGTATTGAAAGGTTGAATAGGGTCAAATACCATCGAGTGGCATAGGCCGTGGGATCGATGCAGAGCTCTTTCTATGAAATATTAGATTCATAGTCTCCGATAGGTTCGAAATCTAACTTACAAGTACTTCTGCCACCTCCTTTTCGTTTAACCAATATGTTTCGAAATCTTTCAGAGCACCTATAAGTTCGACAAACCCGGATTGATATATCCGGTTGAGGCCACGGAATTGCCAAAGTCGAACAAGCATTACAAAGCATCGTTCCTCGTCATAGTAGCTGAGTAAAGTCGTTGCCAAGGGTGCCATACCCTGGACATAACCTGTTTCGGGAAAATATAGGGACAAGGCATGCAAAACTCTGAACAAGAGTCGCTGCCCCCCTCGATATCTCCTCCGGAACATGATGTGCTGGTTAATGGTCCTAGGTACATCCAGGTCGATTTGAATGTCATCTGGTGAAGGCTCTTCTACAAGACGACGGAAGGCGGCTGTAAGCTCCTCGTCAGACACGTAGTTGACTTGGTCGGCTTTCGCGCTTGAGGCCAAGAACGAGTACCAAGCTGCAGACCTCCAGCAATCTGGTATACCCTTCCATGTACGCTCTATAAGCTTAGGGTTTTTAGCATCGAAGTGGAAGACTGTGCCCTGTCCCTCGGAGCCAGGTTTCACTATCTTAGCCATCTTCCGCCACTTCTCGGTGCGCTTTACCTCTTTGCGCTTCAGCTCGGCCGTTAATTTCTCGACCGCTTCATATTCGGCAATGTGTGAAAGGCCAGGTTGCATTGCCAGAAGATCACCAGCCTCATCTACCAATCTCCTTTCCTTGTTGTGGGGGAGCTTATTGGTAGCTTGGCGAATGGTGGAACGAACAGATCGGCGTGATAATGCAGAAAGCTCAGACGTATGTGTATTGAGGGACCGAGCCGACAGCTTTTTGGAAGGGCCGCGCTTAGCGCCCAACGAGAGCGATGTGACATCCTTCCGGCTCAATACATTTCTGTGTTTGCGGGAAGAAAACCGGACAGGTGAAGAGCCAGTTGCTGTAGCTGTATCGGGCGGCGAGCTCGAGCCTGGAATTTGAGGCACAATGAAACCGTAGCGATCAACATCGTGGCCGCGTACTCCCTCCCAGTCCTCAATCCCCCCAGCAAGTGCGTGGTTACCTTGTAGCGCTGGCGAGGACGTAGAAGCCGACGTTTGAGTAGGGTGTCCAGGTAGTTGGTCGTTTAGCCTGTGACGATTATGGCTGGTCAGCACGATCAATGGTAAGGGAGGGCTGGAGAGTCAAGGAAATCATACGCGTCATTGCCATCCACATCTGACGGGACTTCGGGGGGAGGTTCAAGTGTCCCGCCGAGCGGCCAGGGCACGTCGCCGTCTCCCAACTGGAGAGCTTCCCCGGATTCATAGAGAGATCTCACCTTTTGAGATTCCTTCTCCGCTTCTGCAGAGATGACCCGGATGCTGGGAGGCASTGTGCGATGTGGATGTGTTCTCGTTCACGGCCTCGGGCAGTGTGCTTTGGGTGGAGGTGGTGGGCGGCTCGGGGATCTTGAAGGGCTTCGGGATCATGGCCGCGACGCCCATGTCGTCCTCGCGCGGAGGTCGCACAGGCGGGATATATATTATGTTCTAAAATTATGATTAAAATATAAATTAAAATAACTTTGATTAAAGAATTTATTTTTAAATCATAAACAGGATAGTTAACAAAATTATTAGCAGTTATAGTTATAAAACACTGTTTTTTCATTCTTTA
>NQIM01000528.1:0-26682 GCA_003426235.1 Xylaria polymorpha
TTATTATAAAGCTAAATACTATTTAAATTTTTGCTTAAAAAATAAAAACAATCGAAAAAATTTCGTTAAAAATAATAAAAACTATTTAAAATATACTTATAATAATAATAAAACTAAYTTAAATAATTTTATTAAAAAAAATAATTAAAATAGTAAAACGGAAAATAACGTTTAAGGCAACATTTAAAGTAATTAAATAGGAGGTAATATATAAAATAACTGGATAGGAGGTAACGTATAAAATAACTGGATAAGAAAATAACGTATAGGGCGATTGAGTACTATATAACGTTTTAGAATAATATTATATAGTAAATTATTATTATATATATTGATTATATTATAAGGACGCAATTTTTATTAAAAAGGGGGGGGTATATAAAGTTACCTAACCTTTATAAAAGTAGGGCTACGTTATTACTTAATAAACCTATAGGTAAATATATAATATACTGCTCTTTTTTTGCTTTTCGATTTTAGTTAGCTTTAGTTTAGTTTTTAAATTTAAATAGGTTTCTACGCTTTATTGCTAAATTTATTCCTTAAGTAGTAAAAAAGACTTGTTTTAATTATAGAGATTCCTTTGTTTCGTAGTGCGCAGGCTACTATACATTAGCTATCTGAATTTTTTTATTATGAGACTTTAAACTATTCAGACTTTCTTTGCGTGTTAGGAAGTTAACTTCTATTAATCAGAGTTCTGACAGCTAGAAGATGTTATATGAAGTATCATGTGTAAATAACAAACACTAGTACAACATCGCACAACACGTGGTTATAACATCTAGGTTTTTCTAAGACCAGATAATTGTATTTTCGGCCCTTTCAGTTGAGATGGCGATCTCTGTGACGTTCTTTCTTACCTAAATCGGACCCCGATAAGAAGCGACTGCCGTCGACATTAGACTACCTATTAACTTGTGCCTATCGTCAGGGTTAATAGCGCACTTTTGGCGATAATGTCGATTTGTGATTCTAGAAGGGATAGGGAGTTAAAGTCTTAAACTGTGGGTACTTTCATGTCAACTTACATCAGAAGCTCATGTGCAATGAACAACCTAACACAACAACCGCCCTTGACAGCTCTATTAGTTTCGCGTAAAATTTCATGATCCCGCTCAAATAAGATTTTAGTTGATGAATGGAAAAATAAAACATAACGCACGAGGGAAAATGTCACCATACCACCATACCGCCCTGACTGACATTGGTGTGTTTGTAACACGTAATCAAGTCACATTCTCGGCGTATGCAGCCCTTTTGATCATGCCATTATCCCTTGTAAAATGGAACGAGCCATATCCTGGGCGCTTCACATCTATCCGCCTAAAGTACGCTCCTCGAGCATAACATCTTACAACATCAAACCATCCTTAGTCCACCTGAGGGGCGAAGTTTCTCTAAGGCAACAATGTCATCGTGACTCAATCAAGTAATACAAATCCTTGCTCAAGAGGCAGGTTTCGAGATCCTCTACCTTGCTCTCTGATTGGGCCGTGACAGTGAGACACATGCACACACCTTGATGACCGAAGGATTTATATTGACATACTGGCAACACTGGCGTTGAAAAGCGCGTCTTCTCGCGATACGGAGGATGTCGAAAATGCCACACTACTCATCTCGGTTGGCTCGGCACCTTAGCTAGTCTTTCAGCCGCACCGTAGTACTCGAGCAGGAAGGCGGGAACAGCAAGTCGGTCGTTCGCGAAAAACATGTCTCGAACTTCTTCCATGGCATCCGAGCTAGCCACGTTTTAGCCGGGATCTCGCCAACCCGGAATGCTTAATCCTTGAGGTGATCAAGCGAAAGATCAAGAATAGGGGCAGCACGAAGCTACACCAATAGTCAACCTGACTACATGGTTACATTGCTCAAGCTAGAATAGACAGCACTGGTAGCGAAGTCGTTACCAGGGATTCACGCGTCCGGAGAAGCTGGGCCAAGCATACAGTAGTGTACCGATCCAATGCATCTCAACTCTTGGTACGCTAGAAGACCCTCCGTTTCTCGCATCGGGGATTTAGGTTGGGAGCTCAGCGCCACATCGCATAGTCTAATCTCCACGGTAGGATCTCGGTTCGGGATGGGGTAGTACCAACACTCGTATTGAAGGATAGAGACAAAACGTCATGGGCTTTGGGGTGAGATCTCCACCAGGTCGGAGTAAAATGCAATACCGTGCAGCCAGCCCTACACGTCACACCATTGATGACTTGAGGGTGAGAGAAAACTGGGACGTGGCACCCCGGGACGGTCATATCTAGCGATGACGGTGCCTGCTATAACGCGCTATCCTGCCTTTGCTGAAAGGGCTGAGACCGAGCCGCACATGATCACGGCGCAGCTCACCAATGCGGAGGCCGAAGGAGGCATAAATGCACTTTTGAGTGATGAGAGCTATGTGTGAATGGGAATAGTCGCCTAGTAGCTGAGTGAGTAACGAGCTAGCTAGCTCGTGCCTGGTGTCAGGGTAGAGCATGCTGATCCTACGACATCAGGTTGCATTCGAACGGGAGATCATAAGGGCGAACCAAGCTGATGGGCTCTCTTGTACTAGTAGAACGATGGAGATTCGGTAATGCGGCTGGTTTCCTCCTGCAAGCCCGATCTCAGCGCTAACTGAAAAAAACAAAACCTGGACGCGGACATGGTGATAGGCAACATAATGGATGGGCAAGGGTCCCCTGCTCCCTCCGCAGTCACGGTGCAATTGTGGTCGTAGGGGGGTGACCTGTGTACTATGTATCTCAGACAAAATGTTAATATATCATCAGTACAAAGTACTATAACGTTCTTATCTTTTGGCCGCAGTTTCAAGGTTCGTAGCGGGAGAGATTTAGATTACCTACCTGGATCACCTAGTTGCCAAGTCGAGGGCTTGGTCTCTGTCGAAACCACTGAATGTTCCCATTTGAATATTCCCATCTAAATACCAACTACGAGTCGCCAGTCAACCTCATTAACATTGTCATAGAGGCTGTGTGCTGGTTTGTGTGTGTGTGTGTGTGCCTGCTATTGGCTTATTTATTATCGATTGGCTTTACTGTTCCTGCGTTGATCGCATCACCGACGGCACAGTACGCAGTATACACCTGACCAGCGAAGCCCGGATGCATCGCGGTGCACTCGAGGTCACACAAAGATCCATCCAAAGACCAATGCTCTTTGCGCCACGGCCCTCGCGGCGTTGAGTCTACCCTATCAAATTGTGCTATGCCCCTTGAATCACACGTTGTTCCCTACACCCACTCCGAGACAAGTCGTTGTTACTATTGCCATTTCTCCGAACTCTATCTTACGAGATGTTCTCCCTCTATGCCGCTTATGTTTGCAATGTGCCTACCGTACAGGAAGCAGACGCCAAAGCCTGCTAGCGATATTGAGCTGCCGACTTGAATGCTGCGCATCCGAGTCCTCCGGATCTTGTTTGTTGGGCCTCTTTACTCTTTTCTCAACTCTTTCCTTTTCTCACCGCCAGAGGGCTAAAAGAAGGATGAGCAACGTCGGCGCAAGTCTAGCATTGTCATACATTAATTTCAGAGACAGATGAATCACAAGCAACTGCCTATATAAGCAATGTCTTATTGTGGGATCAATAGAGTGTGTTTCTATTATAAGATGCATGTGTTTCCTTGCTTGCGATGCATGCACTTCCTTGTTTGCTCACATGATCTCCACGTTGAACGGTACTTTTCACCAGCCTTCAACGGCCTACCTACACCATCCACGCCATCGAAATCTGACCTGAAGCGGCGGTAATCGAATCGGTGAAGTCATCTCCGCGTCTCCAAAATGGGATAGTAACATGCGCCACATAGTAATACCCCGAGGAGGTTGATACGAACCTGAGCTTTAGCGAAATCTTGCGTCAGCCTCATTCGATCCTCAAACCAAAATTTCGGGAAGCCTTGAGGCATCTTCAGAGCTGGGCCACCACAAGACTAAAGATGGGCAAGCTAATGACTCCGGGCTCACATCAAAGCCCGCCTTCGCTTATCCTATCTCCTTGCCGTCCCCCTCGGGTCCGATGAACACACACACTACACCGTCAAGTCCTTTCACACCACCATGTGCACCGAGGACCACGCGACCATAGCCTCGGAGGCCTAACTCAATCGGCTGGGAGGCCGACACAGGGGTATTCCACGATGCTACTGCTTAGCACATTCTCCCCCTTTGTAGGCTGATTCCTAATCTGCACGGGACTTGTCCTATCGGGTCTCGGCGTATTACGCTTGACTTATTACTATTCGAACGGCAGGTTCTCGCGCGGAAAGTGGCCATTCAAATGACATGTCATAAGCCCTATCAACAAGAAGCGCCGTATTCAATATTCGGGTGCGCCGGGCAAAGCCATCGTGAACATGGGAGAGAATCCTCAGTCCTCGGCTACTTGACTGTGTCAGATAGGGTCGGTGCGTGTAAGTCAACGAAGCTGCCGAGGACCGGCCAATGTGGTATTGGGCATCTCTCGATATACTATATAAGGTCAGTGAGACACCTCTTAACCATGTTGTTCATTTTGTGATTCGGCACGCTAGCTTCCTAGCAACTCTCACGATAATATCTGGTGAAGAATACCTGGCGAAGTTGCTGTAGGCTCTTTCTCTCATTCGGCCTTTCGAGTCTCTGGAATCTTCCCTCCGCTGTCGATATGCGTTCCCTCATATCCCGCACCGGGATTTTCCTTGCTGGCCTCCTTGCGGGGCTCGGCCAATGTGCTCCATCACAGCCGAATGGGCTTGAGGTTCGAGGTACCGGGTCTTGCAACACCCCATCAAATCGAGCCTGCTGGAGCCCCGGGTTTGATATCAACACTGATTATGAAACAAAAACGCCTCCGGGTGTTATCAGGACTGTAAGTCTGAAATTATGCTATCCGTAGATGGAGAGATCGCCGACGGCTAACGTTCTCAAATAGTTCACCTGGGAACTGAAGGAGCATGACAACTGGACTGGCCCAGACGGGAGGGTTAAGAGCAAAGTGATGCTCATCAACAACCAGTATCCCGGGCCCACCATAACCGCCAATTGGGGAGATACTCTGATTGTAATTGTCAAGAATAGCCTTCGTCTCAATGGCACCTCGATTCACTGGCATGGTATGCGTCAGCTGGGTACCAATATCCAGGACGGTGCCAATGGTGTAACTGAATGTCCCGTCCCGCCCGGAGGGACAAAGACGTACAAGTTCAAGTTGACCCAGTACGGGACAACGTGGTACCACTCCCATTTCTCTGCGCAGTATGGCAATGGTATCGTCGGATCTATCGTCATCAACGGACCGTCCTCGGCCAACTATGACATCGACTTAGGGGCCTATCCTATCAATGATTACTACCTGCAGACGGCAGACGAAATCGTGGTGCAAACGCAGCACACTGGTCCCCCACCACCCAGTGACAATGTCTTATTCAACGGGGCCAACATCAACCCGGCTGGTAGTGGTGGTGCCTACTCCAGAGTCACGCTGACGCCTAACAAGAGGCACCTTCTGAGACTGATCAACCCCTCGGTCGAACACAGCTACCAGGTGTCGATCGTCGGCCACAACATGACCGTCATCCAGACTGACTTACGTTCCCGTCGCCCCCATCACCACGAGTAACGTCTTCCTCGGTGTTGGCCAGCGTTTGGACGTCATCATCAACGCCTCGAGCACGCCAGGGAATTTCTGGATGAACGTCACCCTGCCGGCGAGCAAGCTCTGCGGCGCATCAGCGAATCCGGCGCCGGCAGCCATCGTACACTACTCGACGGTCCCCGATGGCATCCCAACTGATCCCGGAACGGCACTTAACTTGGAATGTCGTGACTCCCTGGACTACGCCCCGGTAGTAACGCGTCAGGCCCCGCTAGACCAATTCACGGTCAGCCTACAGAACACGCTTGAGATAACGTCCGAAAGCACACCCATCACCCTCTGGAAAGTCAACGGCTCGGCCATCAACGTCAACTGGGACCGTCCGGTCTTGGACTACGTGCTCAAGGGCAACATGTCGTACCCGACGTCGGAGAACGTGGTCATCGTGAACCAGAAGAACGTGTGGACATTCTGGGTGATCGAGAACGATTCGATAGTGCCGCACCCGATGCACCTGCACGGGCACGACTTCCTAGTCCTCGGGGCGTCAGATACCGGCGCAGGACACTTCAACCCAGCGACAGACGGGGCGTTGCTGAAGAGCTCCAACCCTACGAGGCGCGACGTCACCGTACTCCCCGGGAAGGGGTGGCTAGTGCTCGCATTCCGATCCGACAATCCGGGCAACTGGCTCTTCCATTGTCATATTGCATGGCATGTGAGCGGCGGGCTGAGCGTGGACTTCCTCGAGCGCGTCTCGGAGCAGAAGGCGCAGATCAATCTCCTGGACCAGGCGGCCTTCCAGACCAACTGTGCAGCGTGGCGCCGTTACTTTGATAACAGCGGCATCGTCAAGATCGATTCGGGGCTGTAGGTCCGGGGCGGTACCTACCTGGCAGAGAGGTGCTCTTCACGGTCTATTAGTCTGTCTCTTTCCTTCCTTCATCTTTCTGTTCTGTATCATATCTACTACAACCCATGTGTATATGCTTGAGGGACATCAAGGACATCAGGGACATCAGGGACATCAGGGACATCAGGGACATCAGTGTATGGAGGTACACGCAACACATACAACGGATGGATGGACGGGGATAAATGTGTATAGTGGCCGGGTGTTTGTTATCTGTCGCATCACTTCTTCATTTTGTTGGCATCTTTTCTTCTCATTTTGTCATGCCCTCCCACAGTAGGCAGGTATGGGCGATCTTAAGCAAAAGGGTTCATCATGGTCTTAACATGTACTGTATATGGACTTAAATGTCAAAACACTATTTTAGGTAACTTTGGCAGTTGATAAGCAAGCAATTGATCATCAGTCAGATCTCTCGTCAGAGTGCCTGCCTCCTTACAAGTAGCCACTACCCACTACCTACCCACTAGGGGAGTAGGTGGAGCCTGGGATATACAGTACATGTACTATAGGTATCAGGTATCAGGTTTCCTGCTTTATTCCACTGTCCACTGCAGTTTGCTGTACCGGACCGATGACAGTTGCATCCAGCCATCACAGTATAGATACGACTCGGGCCCAAGTTGTGCTGTACAGTACATAAGTGAATTGGCTGGGGGGTTCCTTCTGTTAGGTACCTACATATTATGTAGTGTACGACGTAAGTAAGTACCTTAGGTACCGAGGTAAAGACTACCTAGGTACATACATATGTATTGCAGTCTCGTCATCTTCTATACTACTAAGTATACCTACTAATTACTCCGTATTTCTCGCATACCAGTGCCGGGGTTCAGGTTACATGGCGGTTGGACCGTTGATCTGCCATCTATCCATGTAGGTAGTAGTCTAGCGTGCACTAGAGTTGTTAAAGCATCGATCGTGCAAAGCAAAGCAGGCCAGTCGCCAGTCGCCAGTCGCCAGTCGACTCCGCTACTGAACCGCGCGTTGACAACACAACAAGACACCACAACAGAACACAACACAGCAGGACATAGGTATACACGCTGACCCGTGCAGGCGCTTTTTTCCCCGACCGGCACTCTCGCATAGGCTCTCAGCGCATTCACCCGCCCACCGCCTACCGCCCACCGCCCACTACCCACGACCATCTCTGCGAACTCGGTTGTTCGTCATCCATTTTCAACCCACACGTACCACCCAGCATACTGTAGCATAGCATAGCATAGCATAGATAGCATAGTATTGTCTGCGCTTTTCATTTTTCCCGCTTCCTTTTTCCCGCCTGGCTGCACATCATTGTCAGCGCAACACATTGCCACACGCCATCTGATTGGGCCCCTGTCTCTCTCCCCCCCTTCTTTGTTTGTGGTTTGTGCTGCATTGCATCGGCACCGGCATCTGCACCCACCCCCCGAACCGAATACACAACACGACACGACACTACGTCAATGGCGGCCCTCCTCAACTTTTGGAATTCTTCTCCTACCAAGCAGTCTGGCAGGGAGTCGGTCAATGGCACCGGTCCCAACCCGAGAGGCACCAAGCGCAAAGCGAAACGCGACCCCTATGACGACATGGACGAAGGTGAGTTGCTGACTGATCGCAGATAGCCAGACATTCAGACATTCAGACATTTAGACACCCAAACACCCAAACACCCAGACGGACCGCTGACTTGGGGGAATCGTTGGAACAGATGACGACGTCATACCCGCGCGCCAAACTATCAGTCCGCAGCGCACTGCACGATCGCGCCTCTCGTCTGCCTCCGCAACGCCTGGCTCCAGCAGCAAGCCCCGTTTATCGCTCCCCGGCAAACGTATGATCTCCGCTCTCTCCCTCGAACTGACCTGATTAAGCCGTGGACTAACGCGACGGACTCACTAGGGCGTCCCGGCCGGCCGTCGTTGAAGTCGCAGCAGGGTGATGCACCGGATACGGCGGCAACCCCTCGCGCCGCGACGGGGGCCAGCTTGGCTCGCGCAAAGGCCGCAGATACCGCAGGCGCGCCATCAGACTCCCTCGTGCCAGAAGCACCGATGGGCGGGTTAGGTATATATTGCTCCATACATGATATACGCGCCGATATGCCTCGGCCCTACTCGTCTGTTACTGACTGTCTTGTCGCGTAGAACTCCTTGGTAATAATGCTGCCGACGCACCTGCCTCTTCGGCCCCCAAGCCCGATGCCGAAACAGCCACAGAGCCGCCTCCGCAGGATACTGGGAAAGGGAAAGGGAAAGGGGAAGGGGAAGGGGAAGGGGAAGGGGAAGGCAAAACAAAATGAGACCATCTCGACCCAACAGGCGCAAAGCGAGGAGACGGAAGATGCCCGTGAGGAACATGAAATCGAGAAACTGCTTGAGCACCGGATGAACAGCGACCGAAGTGGTGCCGTCGACTTGCTAGTCCAGTGGGTAGGCGAGGGCGAGTCGGACGCGACGTGGGAAGCCGAGGAAGAGATCCAGGAAAACGCCGCAGAAACCCTATATGAATACTGGAAGGCCCAGGGTGGCCGGATCAACGCACTCTTCCACAAGCCGAAAAACGCACCCCCGGAGACATACCACGTTTTCAAGGTTCTGCGACACGAGAAGAAAAACCGCGGGGGCTTCCAGTTCGAGGTGCAGTGGGTCGGACACCCGGCCACGCACGGCGAGACGACGATGGAGGCTGAGACCAAGCTGAAGAACATCGCCCCCGAGCTGCTCCAAGAGTACTGGGAGAGCATCGGTGGCCGGGCAAAGTATCTTGCAGCGCGCGGCCGGGCCAAGAAGAGTCGGATCGAGTAGGCCGGAGATCCGGCATCAGCCGCTCACTGCTTGGAACGAGTTGTTCCCGTACATACGCGTACATCTTCCTTCTCACGCATTGGTGATTGGTGGGATACTAGGGGACCGTGGTTCCGGTTGCATCATTTCAGGAGTTGAGGGGTGGTGTGGCCAGCCTTGCTATGTTTCTTGGGGAGAAATAAGGGATAGCCGTAGGTTATCGGTAAAAGATTGTTTATCTGGGGATTGGCTCGAAGTCGGGTGGCTGCGCGGCTTGGGAAGACCTCTAGCAGCATAAAATACGTTGTTGGCTCTTAGCCATATAGTTAGTCGCGACACTGTCTTGCTTGTCATCTTGGGCGAGCTTCACCAAATGCACGTTTAAAGCTTTGTAGGCGATGGTTTTGTACATAGCCTTGTGGCCGCAATTTAGTTATTACCGTTTGCAGCAGTTCCCATTTCCCGTGCGCTTTTACATTTTGCGTCGAGAATGTATCGATATGAACAGATTTGGGGATAGAATGCCGTAGTTGCTGGATCATGGCTTCAGTAGCAGAGTTGCTCTCTCATCTGTCTGTGTGAGGATGAGTAATATAAGAAGTGAGCTTGTTTCTTTTGCGGCGTGACACATTGCGTTTTTCATGCGAGATTGAATAAGCTATTGTCATCTTCACCGTGTTACCAACTGGAGACATAATAGACATATACACCTCATGAGAGCATCTCCAGGGTATTATTACTCTCATCACATACCCCTTTCCCTAGGCTGGGAGTATATACAATCACAAATCCTCTCCCAAAAACCGTAGCCACCGCGCCAGATCCGCAACAATGGTCTCGGCCAACTTACTCTCGACGACGCAATCCTGCCAGCTACAGCTGAGGCACAGCGCCCCGCCTCTGACAGTAATAGGGGAGACCTGGAACGCGGCGCCGCAGACCTCGGCGCTGATGGCGAACACGGCATGCTCGATGGCCCAACTGCCGCGATCCCCTCCATCCTTCCCCTTCCCTGCGTCGTCGTCGGCCGCCACTGCTGCTGTGCCAGGGGCGACGCCGTCGACGACGCCGAGATTCGTCACGACGAACGAGTACGGCCGGGCCTTGCTCGCCTCGGTGCGGAACTGCGCCCGCCAGTCCGGCACTAGCGACATCAAGCCGACGAGATCGTTCTTAAGACCGCGGTCCAGCCGCTTCTGGATATCGGCACGAACGCGCGCGGCGCATCTCCAGACGAGGGTCACGAGCGTCTGGGACGGAGGCGCATCATCAGCCACGACGGCGGCGCGGATCTCGCGCACGAAATCAGCATCGAACTCATGCGCCATCTGCGACACGTAATCGGCCATGGTGTGCTTGGCATCGAGGCCGGGCGCAGGCTGTCCTAGATGGCGTCTGAGGTCAAGGGCCGTGGAGCCGGTGAAGGCGAGGGCGTCTTGCGACGGGGATGCGCGATGCCATGGACGCGAGGACGAGCGCGTGCAGGAGCCCCGTGACGGTGGTCTTGTGCGTCCGACACGACGTCAGGATGTTCTTGAGGCGGTGGGCCTCGACGTCGAAGATGCGGAAGCACGTCGCGCTGTTTACACGCTGGAGTTAGTAATTACTGAAAAGAGTAAGATCTCAGCTCATGTTTCGGTGAGCATGCAGGAGCAATCATCAAGGGAGGCCCGAAACCTGCTAAAAGGGGGAAAGTATAATGACTCCAGGGGACTAACTACGGCGTCGCGCGGATCGGGGCCCAGTGCGCGTATGTCGGGGTCGGCGAGGAGGACACGCGCAGGCTCGACGGCCGCAGCTCCTTCCACGCCGTGCAGATGGCGAACTTGGCCGACACGCGGAATTTCGCGATCTTTTCTATCGGCGGCGGCAGCGCGCGGGCTGTTGACGGGATCTGTAATATCCGGTTTGCGAGAACGGGCTTCTGCTGTTTCTCCGTCTCTGTTGATGTGCTTTTGTTGTTGTTGTTAAGAGCGCGCAGCAGCGTCTCGTGAAAGATCTTCCCGCCCGTTCCGTCGCAGAACGCGTGGCTATAGTCGAACACGATGTCCAGGTAAGGACGCTCGCCGCTCACGGACAGGATGAGCACGCGCCAGTGTGGCCGCCCCGCCAGACCGGTATACATCTCACCCAGGCGCTTTTCGATCCTATCCTGCAGCATCTCGTCGTAGTTTGCGACAGCTTTGTCGTCGACGTCTTCCCACGTGACGTGGTGCGCGAAGTCGAGTCTGTCGACGGCCACCCACGCCGGACGTTTCGTGTCTGCGTTGACCACGTTGAGACGCAGAGCCGGGTGCTCGAGCACCACGTGCGCTATGGCGTCTTCGACCCATGCGACGACGCGGTCGTGGTGTTCCGCCGCCGCGAGAGATGGCGGGATGGAGTAGCGGCTGTTTACTATCGTTGGTCCCAGGAACCCCAGCTGGAGCATGTGGAATTCATAGCACTCCCTTTAAAGGCCGGGTCAGCTATTTCTGTCTATAAGGGTCGTATTTTATAGGTTTTCGGGCTTCACTTACACGTTTCCAAAGGGGCGGATGATGCTAGGTTTTTCAGCTGCATCCTTTTTCCCGACTGCCATGATGAGGAAGTATTGCGCGAATGAAGGCTGCCACTATGCAATCACACCTCAAAAGATTGGTATTATTTTTACTATATTTACTCTATTTACTATATAGATATATATATTCAAACTCTATTTCTACAACTATACAATAAACTAGGCAGCGAAGTTAAGATCGCACCGCCTATGCGGGCCCGCGGAGGCCGAGTTCTGGAGATTGGTAGTCCAGTCGATAACCTAGTAAAATCTCGAGCGAACTCCACGTCATCTCGTCATGAAACGACCAGGGTCGTTACCATCCCCGCGGCAGACGGCATCGCTATCCATGATATCTCGAATGAATGTCAGAAGTCCCGTCGGGGTTTTTTACTCGGTTGGGGTCACGGGCATATATATACGAGACGTACCAGCCTTACAAGTAGGCTAGACTACAGTTTCAACCCTACTTCGACGCTGCACGTTCGTCCCTACCCTTTGCCTATCTAGCCATTATTCTGGCTTAGCGAGATGATATCCCTTGTAATGCGCTCTTTTGTTCGTTGCAAGCATATGTGTGACCGCAATTGAAGCTTCTTCGCAGGCATGAATAGGCCTAGGGCTCACATTGTGCAAGTAACGAAAATTTTCGAGCATATCAACGGTGTTTTGCACCTAAGTTAGCTCAAAGAACATCAAGAATAATAGAAAGATAGAAGTTATGTAGCGTGGCTAGCCCGCCTTTGATAGGACCCGAGCTAGAGCGTAGTCTGGCGAATGCTGGGTTTGATATCTGCGATAGAAAGAGACGACGGGTATTTACTATGTACGGAGAGAGAAGCGATTCATTTAAATAGAATGTAGTAGGCCATTATAAATTGATATATTAGTAATGCGTGTGTTGGTAGACATTTCCAAGGATACCAGAGCCTGCACAGGAGCAATATCTTCTTGTTAATACGCTCTCAGGAGGAGCAAGACGTTCTTAATTAGTCTAGGAGTAGCCTATCCCCCGAAGATATCGCGGTTCTATATTCACGGATACGTAGATTTGCCGCGGTCAAGTATAATGCCACATTTAAATTGTAAAAAAAATATACCGACATAATGGCAATTGAAGAGCCTGGCAAGCTGCCCAATTGAGTTTACGTCTATCTAGTCAATCACTAGATAGCTCAAAGAATTCAGATAGCTCACCCGCGCTTGGTTCATCTCATCTTCCGATAGGTTAACGTGTGAGAGAAGAAACCGTGGGACTTATACGAGCCGTTCGTATAAATCCTTCGAGGCGAGCTACTCGAGACTTACAGCACGCGGCGCTTACCGTCTCTTTCATCGCCACAACGATCCCAGCCTTCAATGATATAAGTGGCTTAGCGTTCACGGGATATACACGGGACTTTCATGGAGCCTTCGAGTCTCAAGAAACGTGGTGTGTAGGACAACATGTTGCAAGGACTGAAGTAGACTGCAAGCTAATGGGTTAGGTTTGCGCCGTGAAAACCGGGGTGACCCTGGCCCTGAAACTCAGGGTGATTAAGCTGTACGACTGCGATAAGACGTTGACCTCGAAATCTCAATTGCGAGAAGACGTTTCTGTTCCTCTGGGCCTCGCGTGTGATGTGCAGAGTTAAGGTTGAGGTGGTACGATATAGTATCGTGAATAGGCCCCGTTAGGTGATATCATTATACGACGCTAGACTCGCCAGCACTAAAATGATTTAGCGAACATCTGCCAGGTTTAATGAATATACGTCCAAGCAGTCTCGTCACAATTAGCTATAGTCTTGCTATAGCGGTTCTGCAAGTAGAAACAATCTATAAGACCCCATGATCTATCTCGCCTACATTTCAACCTTTCATTTACGACTTGACGAAAAGCCAGTCAAATGATCACATGAAGCCCTCATAGTCTCTCATTTGAGTTGTTCCCCTTTCGTTCACCCGTCCCTATTGTAAATAACTAGACGGTCGTCGTATTTCTCGGCATGCCGTTATCGGCAATGGGCGGGGTTGCTATAGTGCGGAGAGGTGCTACAAAGCCTACAATATTCGATGCCCAGGATATGGCACGGGATGCACTCAACGGCGACCACTACCCTATCAACCGAGTTATCGCATCAAGAAATTCCTCAAAATGGCTACTGTGTTTTACAACGGGCGGTTCTTCCAGTCAGGGACCCGGGGGGAGAACCACTCATTCGCTGAGTGCCTGTTGGTCGATGGGGCAGGCAAGATCGTCCACGTGGGCTCATTGACGGACGAGCAAATACGGCAGGCCGAAGCACACGGCGCTACGAGACAGAACCTTGGTGGCCATATTGTGCTCCCGGGTTTCATCGATGGACATATGCACTTGCTGATGTTTGGACAGTCGCTTCAGAAGGCTGGACTAGAAGCATGCAAGAACCTCGATGACATCAGGAAGACACTCAGGGATTTCGCGTGAGTAACACTAGTAGGCGGTTTCTTACTCTTGTTAGTTAAATTACGGGAGCAAACACTTTTGTTTGCACAGGTGCACCCATCCGTAGCTCGGGATGGATATATGCACGCTCCCATAGTCTGAATATCTAGATCTCACCTAAACGGGGAATTACCTACTAACTCAAATGCCCATGTTGAAGTGCGGCACATCCGGCCGCGTCCCGCATAATGGCCAAAGGATGGATGCACTCAATGACGGACGGCAAAGCACTGGCAACCATGATTGACGATATTGACCCGCGGCCTATTTTCATCGACTCCAAAGATCTTCACTCTACGTGGTGCAATACTGCGGCCTTGGAGGAGATGGGGGTACAGGACATGCCCAACCCCGAAGGAGGAGAGATACATCGGGACGAAAATGGGAAAGCCTCGGGACTTTTGTCCGAGTCTGCGGCAGTGACCATTGTGTGGCCTCACATCGCCAAAGTCGCGCCGATGGAAGAGAAACTAGCGGCCATAAGGCGTGCAGTAGAGGCGTACAATGCCGCCGGCTACACGGGGCTGGTCGAAATGGCAATGGACGAAAACGGGTGGGAAGTTTTGCAGACATTCCGCCAGCAAGAGCCCGCACCAATGCGGTTTGCGGTGCATTGGCTCATCACGCCCCACAAGACGGAAGCCGAAAATCTCGCACAGGTCGATCGAGCAATCGAGCTCAACCGGCAGTTCAATGCGGATACGAGCCCGGAGTGCCGAGTAGTGGGCATCAAAGTTATTGGCGACGGCATAATCGACGGGTGCACCGCTGGGTTGACAGAGCCTTACTCGTCGAACGGAGTCTCATGCGAGCCGATATGGTCGTTAGAGGAGCTTGGCCCAGTGGTCAAGAAGGCGGATGGCGCCGGGTTGCAATGCGCCCTTCACGCGATAGGCGACAAGACAATCAGGACGGCAATTGACGCGCTGGAGCAGAATGCGAGGCCCCGGCACAGGCATCGCATCGAGCACCTGGAGCTGGCGTCTCCCGACGACGCAGCACGTCTGGGCAGGTTGGGCATCACTGCATCGATTCAGCCAGTCCATGCGGATCCCGCCATCCTCCGCGCCTGGCCGACGCTGCTGGGGCCGTCGCGCTGCGAGCGAGCCTTCGCCTACACCGACTTCGCCCGAGGCGGCGCCGTGCTCGCCCTGGGCTCGGACGCGCCGACCGCACCGCACGCACCGCTAACCAACCTCTACACGGCGACGACGCGGCGATCGGCACGGGAGCCCGCGCTGGAGGACCGGGTGAATCCTCACTTCGCGCTGGAGCTGGCGGCGGCCATTGCGGCGGGCACAGCGGGTTCGGCGCACAGCTGCTTCGCGGACGGCTGGGCGGGCAGGCTGGAGGCCGGACTCTCGGCGGATTTCGCTGTGGTGGACATGGAATGGGGTGCCGATCAGCTACTACAGGCGAAGATCGTGCAGACTTGGTTTCTAGGGCGGAAGGTGTTCGACGCCAACACGGCCGCGTCATCATAGGCCTCGGCGTCATCATAGGCTTCGTCGAGCGAACAGGGGCGCGCAACGCGGGGGAGGACAGTGACCAAGAAGCACACAGACCCCGACATCCCTGGAGGCTTGCTTGCTTAGTGTACAGTAGCTACTGGGCAGATAACTGTAGATTAGATACCTCTCTTCTACATTGTGGAGTTAGCCGACGTTCACGAGATTGCGCAAGGACATCTACTAGTGGTCTTCCCATCGCTTCTTCTTTGCTCCTTTCTCCCATGCAAGTACAGTACACCAGACAGCCTTGTTTGCCATGATGGGTATATGCGTATCTACATACATACATGCATACATTCATGTAAGAGACCGTGAGAGTCGCTAACTGATGCAGATGTTTGTGTAGCAACCAAGACCCCACCTTCGAACGGTGTACCGGTACGTCAGGTCATGGGAAGCAAAGGGGGGCCGGTCACCGCTGTTTCGCCTCGTTCCGGTCCGTTGGCATGGGGCGAACACCTCGCATTCACACAACGCGCGGCGGGGAAATGCAACCTAGGCGCCGAGATGCAGTGATGGCATCGGAACAACTCCTGTTTGGTGCAGGGGCTCGAATCGTTCTGTAACAGTGATAGCAGTCCCACCGTGCGACTCCACTGCCGAGCTGCCGAGCCGAACTATATCATGGTACAGCCACTGCCACTATAAGTATTGCCAAAAGCGGTGCGGAGGGTGTGACGTGCTTCCTGGCTGGCTTACTGGCCTCGAAGTCATCATCAGATACAGATGTGTCGTACCTGTACGAGGACCAACGTGGGCTCGCTTCCAATGTGTGTAAGTCGGTTAGCGATATGCGCTCTTCCCCGTTCTCGGCGCCGGAAAGGGGACTTTCGGTCGACGGTGGAGCAAACAACTCCGATAGGTTGCGGGATACTGAATCTGATTAGTTTCACTGCATATTGGATGTGGGGGTTGGCTGATGATATCTAGGTACCTATGCTGAGTACAGTACAGTAAATGATGGATACAGCACGCCTTACCGATGTACACGCCCAGACTCCCGCCCAGCCTTAGGTAGGTTAGGTAACTAACCGCCTCCCTACTAAGTACCTAAGATAGGTCTAGCTATTATAACCCGTCATTCTTCCGAGACAACGAGACCTATAGGTAAGTAGGTATACTAGATACTATCTCGGTTGGCTGGTAGGTCGGTAGGTGTCAAGTTCCCGCTACTCTGTTCCATACCCTCACATCATCTCTCTGTGAAGTGAGTTTATCATGTTATACCGGCTATCATCTATCATGCAGCTGTCGACCACTCACAGCGAGTCTAGTCCAGACTAAGCTTATTCCGTTGCCATCGTCATCCTTTCCTCATTCCCCGTCTCTCCCGGCGCCTTCGTATAGAGAACATACATACATTCATTGCCTTATACAGCATATGGTACCAGGTTAAGGCGCCGCCAACGTCGGGTTCCTTGGCGCGCAATTGGCACACGTCCACATGATAGCCGAATGATAGGACGGAACCGCATCACCTCGTGGGTTCTGCGCGGGGTTGTACCACTAGATCATGGTCGACTTCACGCAAGGGGGGGGATGGATGCATGCAGTCTATATGCAGGTTGTCGTGGGACGATACGTCCCGAGAGGTTGAGAGAGACAACCGGCCGGATATGATGTGGATATGCGTGGGACAGTATATCATGAGCCTCCCACTATGTCCCTTGTCCTCCACCTTTCCTCTTTCTACTTACTCCCTTTCTTCCCTCCTTCCCTTCCCTTCCCTTCCCTTCTCCCCTCGCTCTTTGATTACTTCATCGAAATATCACTCCCTAGCTTGTACGTACTTGAATGGGGACAGAAGATCAGATTACCGTCGAGGAGTCGACTGAACCTCCTATATGTGGCCAAACTCGCTCTTCCGATGCCACATCCTCAGACACCAAGCTGAGACCTGACGACGCGGGTGGTATCCGTGCGCCTCACGCCTTACCTATCCACCAGTTAGAGCAACTCCTCGAGACAGACGCGAGCCATGGCCTCTCTCATACCGAGGCCGCTCGTCGCCTGGCGGAGTATGGCCCCAACAAGGTTAAGGCAGCTAAAGGGCTTTCCGCCTGGAAGATTCTCCTGAGGCAGGTTTCCAATAGCTTGACTGTTGTTCTCATCCTCGTCATGGCTCTGTCTTTTGCCATCCATGACTACGCCGAAGGCGGTGTTATCACGGCCGTCATCGTGCTCAACATTGTGGTTGGGTAAGTACACTTTCCCGATTTTGGAGAACTGAACCATCATGCGGAGTGGTGGCTGACATTTGCTTTTTATTTCTTCCCCGCAGACTTGTGCAGGACTACCGTGCCGAGAAGACCATCGAAGGTCTCCAGGCCCTGTCTGCTCCTAGCTGCAAGGTTATTAGGTCCCAAGTGGCCATGACGACGAAAGCCGAGGAGCTTGTTGAAGGTGACCTTGTTATGCTCAATGTAGGCGACATCATCCCCGCCGATATTCGCTTAGTCTCTGGGCTCAACTTGTCTACCGATGAAGCGCTCCTCACTGGCGAATCTGTGCCCATCAGCAAGCATTCGGATATTGTACTAAGTGATGCGGACTTGCCTCTCGGTGACCGCATAAATATGGTCTACTCCGCGAGCACCGTCACACGCGGCCGCGGTACGGGCATTGTGACAGCTACTGGTATGAACACGGAAGTTGGTCGGATTGCTGAGCTGCTCCGAGAGAATTCCAACCCGAAAGGTGAAGATTTATCCTGGTTCGCATCGTATTGGCTGCGCGTGAAAATGGGAGCCCGAAGCATCTTGGGGCTCGATGGCACTCCCCTACAAGTGAAACTCAGCAAGTTTGCTTTGATTCTCTTCGCTCTTGCTATACTCCTTGCTATTATTGTCTTTTCAGCAAATCGCTTTGATATTGATGGCGACGTTCTCATCTATGGCATCTGCGTTGGTGTTGCCGTTATTCCCGAGTCATTGATTGCAGTTCTCACGATTAGTATGGCCGTCGGAACGAAGGCGATGGCTAAGGGTAACGTCATTGTACGAAAGCTCTCGGTCCTCGAGGCTGTTGGCGGCGTAACCAGTATTTGTTCCGATAAGACCGGAACTTTAACACAGGGCAAGATGATTACTAGAAAAGTCTGGCTTCGAGATGGCTCTGTTGCTTCAGTTGAGGCATGCACGCACCCTTTTGATCCCACGAGTGGGAAGGTCATCTGGGAGGATGACAAATCCCCTTCCTCAAATCGTCCATCCTCAATATCTAGGCTACCTTTGAGCGCGAGGAGATTTGTGGAATGCATCTCTCTTTGCAATAATGCCACTGTGTCTGATGGGAAGGTAGTCTCAGGAGACGACACAGTCGAAACTTCAACCACTTCCACCGCTATCATCTCAGATTGGACGGCCGTAGGAGAGCCAACAGAGATTGCGCTCCAAGTATTCGCAATGAGATTTGACGTGAGCAAAGCCACCATCTCGCAAACCAGCAACTCAATTCTCGTTATGGAACACCCCTTCGATTCTTCCTGCAAGCGTATGACAGTTGTCTACGCCAGACCCTCTGGAGAGGTTGACGTGTACACCAAAGGCGCCCTAGAAGCAATTATGCCACTCCTGGACGCGCCCAAAGATGTTAAAGCCGAGTTCACAGCTATGGCCGAGTCCCTTGCTGCCGAAGGCCTCCGTGTGCTCTGCATTGCCCACAAAACCGTTCCGAAAAGCGATACTTTCAAGACTGACCGTGCAACCGCGGAGAGTGGGTTGACGCCACTTGGCCTGGCCGGCTTGTACGACCCTCCTCGTCAAGAAACCGCCGGCGCCGTCCAGAAATGCAAGGTCGCGGGTATCTCGGTTCACATGTTGACAGGCGACCACATCAAAACAGCAACGGCTATCGCGCACGAGGTTGGGATTCTAGGGCCCGACCTCACCGCGGCCGAGGCCGTCAACGCAACCATGCCGGCATCCGCGTTCGATACTCTCAGCGACGGAGAAATCGATGCCCTAGACAAGCTTCCACTTGTCCTTGCTCGCTGCAGCCCGTCCACGAAAGTGCGAATGGTCGAAGCGATGCACCGCCGGGGAGCGTACTGTGTGATGACCGGAGACGGCGTCAACGACTCTCCCGCCCTCAAGAAAGCCGATGTTGGTATTGCCATGGGTCTCAACGGCAGTGATGTGGCCAAGGAAGCCGCAGATATGGTGCTGGCCGATGATAATTTTGCCTCTATCGTCACCGCCGTTGAAGAAGGACGCAGGCTTTTCGACAACATTCAGAAGGTAAGATGCAATGGCTGTACCAGTAACCTGTTCATGCTAACCATGATGGCAGTTCATCCTTCACCTGCTCATATCCAACATCGCCCAAGTCTTGCTACTTCTCATTGGCCTAGCTTACAAGGACAAGGACGATAAATCCATCTTCCCGCTCTCCCCTATCGAGATCCTCTGGGCCAACCTCATCACGTCATCATTCCTGGCGCTCGGCCTGGGACTCGAGGACGCGCAGCCTGACATCATGCTCCGGCCTCCCCACAACCTGCGCATCGGCGTTTTCACCAAGGAGATCATAATCGACAAGTTCGCGTACGGGTTTTTCATGGGTTCGCTATGCATCTTCGCCTTCGCCTTCGTGTCCTACGGACCGAATAAGTGGGCCGTGTCTCTGATGAGCTCGACGGACTGCAACCAGGGGTACACGGAGATGTGTGACCCCGTGTACCGCGCGCGGGCGACCACGTTCGCCACGCTCAGCTTTCTGCTCCTGTTCACGGCCTGGGAAGTCAAGCACTTCACACGTTCGTTGTTTAACATGTACCCGGAGGAGTTCAGCGGGCCGTTCTCCATCGTGCGCACCGTACTGCGCAACCGCTTCCTGTTCTGGGCCGTCATCGCCGGCTTCGTCGTCACGTTTCCCGTCATCTACATCCCCGTCGTCAACCGCGTCGTCTTCAAGCACACCGCCATCGGCTGGGAGTGGGGGGTCGTCGCCGCCGCCGTGATCGCGTACATCGCCCTTGTTGAGACCTGGAAGGCTGGGAAGAGGCGGTTGTTCTACAATAAGATGCGGCTCTCGTCATCTCATTCTTCTGTGTGAGATGAGAGACTGTAGGTTGGTCGGTTGCTCTATGGCGTAGAATTGTCAAGGTGAGATGACGAATCTTACGCTGTCCGCTCGTTAGGTTAAACTCTATATGGAGGGTTTTTTTTTTTACTAGGTACCTCGGTAGCTCAGAATGGAACCCAAATACAAACCTACCTATGTAGGTATGTATGTATAGTATATGCGTTATTTTCTAAGAACATCGTAGCGTGAATTCATCGCCTTAAATTATTTAGGAACGAGTGAGGCAATTGCCATTTGAGAAACAAAGATGGTATGACAACATTGACATGTTCAACTATCTCACGACCCCGCCATGTCTTAAGGACCAGGAGAGTAGCAGCTCGCAGATGCACGTCCTTGAAATCGACGAGGGAAATCCCTCATATTCAAAGGGTGTAAGGCTGCTTTAAGAGGGCCGGACCTGGGGAAAGTGAAATATCTCCGGGATACATAGTTAACAAGGTGATTACCTAACATGTCTTGACTCTTATACCTAGTCTCGAGAATTTGAAGGTAAGTTCAGAAGACAGCAACTCTACATGTTTTGAAAAGTAGTATCGCCCTAGACACCATGACCTAAGTAAGTAGGAAGTCAAAGATATTTTGTGCTAAGAATACAATAGATTGCCCTGTATCCTACAATTCAGGTGGCTCTAGAGTTGGGACAATCTTCCTAGACCATCTCGTGAAACCATATCTGTATTCGGTTTGCTTGACTATATGTGTAATGAACAAATATTACCACTTCCTGCGGACGAAGAATGATCTACTAAAGTCCAGTAACTTTCCTGCCATCAAAGTTTCGAGCGATGGTGACACGCGATTTCTATAAGAGCCCGGAATCAGCATTTTTGTTTCGTCTTAGTCGTATCGCCTTCGGTAGTAGTAGTTATGACTTTAACCTCGCTCTTTTGGGTGTTTTTTGCGTTTTCTATTTCCGTCTTCGTGTTCGTCGTGGATCTTGTTATCATGTTCACCGCCGCTCACAGCATCGTTGCTGTTATCGGCGGGAATTTTGTGACCATTCTCAAGCTAATCCTTAAGTCGAAGATTTCCCCTGAAGCACAGCTGACGCGAAAAGCCTCCCAAGGTTGCAGGATGCAATATCGTCTGTAGTATACGTATCTTCCCCGCTGGCATAGGAATTTGGGGGTGATGTTTCAACAGGCATCTCAGACAATAGGCGAGTAACAGTTGGTGAATATAATATCTTGTCGAGAGCTGAAGTTGTGGACTGAATCAAATGTCTTCATTTATTCTTTCTTCAAAAAGGTATGAATAAATTGAATGGCCGCCTTGAGTTTGTTACGTAGGTTGGGGGTAAGCAACAAAGCTTCCTTCCTCAGAAGGACCCAATATCCTTTACATCGCCCTGTACTAAGAACACTATCCGCATAAGAAACCTTGAGGGACAGAAATGCAACACTATACTGCAACACTACAAAAAGGTAGGACGTGGTTAAATCGAGCGCTTGATCTGTCTGCGTCTACTATACACACAAGGAATCGTAACAAGCAGGTATGCTAACCTGACAGAACGAACCAGTCCGGAGGTTACGCCAGTAGGAGGCCACGCACGTATCTTAATGGAAACACCAATCCGCATAACATAGAGCGTTTTCTTTCATTGATCTTCCCAGTAGGATATATCAATCTCTACCTAATACACAGCCCCAGGATTTTCTCCGCCACATCGTGATGTAATCCTTGTACCAGGCAGTCGAGCCCGTGAACGAACATAATTACTGCCTTATACTAAGCTCCAGGTGTATACTCTCACAACTAGAGCCCGAAAACTTGTTGATCTGACAAATTGCGTTAAGATACCGAAGCATCAGGGCTTCAGCATTCGCCTCCCCGACTTCTCCTACTGATCATCTCCGGTGCTAGCACTATCGCCTCCCTCCTGGTCTTTCTTTTCTAGGTGGCGTACAACGCTAGACTTGGCGAGATGCTCAGATGAAGATTCCTCGGACCTTTGCCGCCATTCTTCCAGCTCTCTTGTAGCTTTCATGCCGCATGTGTCGGCTTGGTCAGACATCCAACTCACTGTTTCGAAAAATAGTTAGCATCCAACATTCAATTCCAATTCTCTCGAATTTCAGAGAGCTTGTCATCCTATCCCCTCTCGGACTGCTTGAGTCGGCATGCAATATCAATTGTACGTAGGGCCACTTACTAATACCGGCGCTCAGTGGTACTATCATTTCCTTCAGGCAGGCTATGACGGATTCGCGGAAACCAAGATTACAGTTCTCATGCGATGTGTGGGGCATCCATTCTTTCCCAACATACGGAATTGTCTTAACATTGTCAAGTTCATTCTTCAGTGTTACGATGCTGCCTGTGAACTTCTCAGGCTCTGGGACAGGAAAGAGCCCTGCCTTAGCAAGTGCAGGGATAATCGAACCCAACATCATAAATTCGCATGCCTGGCTATCTTTGGTGACTTTACAATACGTCGGGCGTTGGTTTTCTCCGGATGAGAGGGCCTCGATAGGTTTCTTGATGGCATCGAGGATCTTTGCAACGGTAGAGGCACGAGTCTCAATAATGACCTCTATAGTTTGAAGTTAGTGTCTATTATAATCAGCGGGTAAAATAAATACGAGTCTTACCGAGGAGATCATGAGGCATTAGCATGTCCTCAAGAGGCTGTCCAGAGATATTCACAATCTTGCCATTCGGATCGATTGTTGCGCTCACGATAAGGGCGTCAACGGTTTCTCGGTACAATTTCAGGTCGCCAAAAGTCCAAGCAATACTATCAAATCTCAGGAGTTAGTAATTATGCCCATGAAGATCCTAGAAAAGTTCAAGAGTCCTGTATGAGGGTTGTGCTCGAGGCCCGGGAGGAGAGAGATAGGGGAGAAGAAAAAAAGACGCACTGGAGAGCCTTATGACATTCAGCATAACAGTCAACCTCAGCAACAAAGTTACTCAGGCTTGCGGACCATTGTCCAGCCCAAGGATACAGGATATGGGCACACTTGTACTGGCAAGCACTCTTACAAAGCTCGAAGAGTTCATTCAGTGTCGGCTCTGTGGGCACATGCTTGAAATCGTAATGAATAATTTGGAAGAGTAAACCGATGGCTTCTGGGTGACCACTCAGCTTCATGGCCTGTGATCGGTCTTGCTTCGTATCATCATTGGCGCTACGGATATATGCAGCATCATGATATATCATAGTACGCCAAATGGTAGATGCACAAGCCAAAGCGGATGCACAAACCATATAGGTGGTAGGATTGTCATTCGGCGTCGGTATGATGACCTCTAGATCAGCGTCTGGATGAAAGGCAACGTTTGGGCACTCAGATGCAGTATCTGCCTCGGGAATTGGAGTTAGGGCGCGAGGGGTGGTGCGCGTGTCTGTGATCTCTACAGTCTCCATAGCCCCCGCGGTCTCCGAGATCTTAACAGGAGAAACTGGTTCCTCAACAGGCGCCGTGGAGGCTGGTTGTTCAGTAGACGCCATGATCAAAGAACCGCAATGGTTGAAGGTAATAAACTGCTTCTCGGTCAGAAATAAACGTGAGTAGCAGTGTAGGTAATAATAACAATGGGGAAGGCTCATTCGAAGTCGAACTGAGGTATGGTGCAGGGTTGACTGTGCAATGTCGACAACTTGGTAGGCTAGGTATGCTTTTTGGGAGTGGAAGTGTCAACTGGAACCTGAAGGTTGGCAGGTAGCGCGCGAAGTAAACAGAGGGCAGCAGACAACAACTTGGAAGGGCAACCCTAGCGCATAGCCCAAGATGAACAGCCGAGAAGCTCACTCTAGAGCTACCTATGTAGGTAGTAACAGACCTTGTAGGTGGTTGGTGGTTGGTAAGGAGCATGGAGAAGTTGTCAACCCAGGCTGCTTACCGAATGATGCGCCTTGCTTGTAACAACAACCGGGAAGGTGGTGCGATGTGTGTAAGGTTTAGAAATGAGAAGGTAGTACGCAAAACCGGGAGGAAGGGGCTGTACATTCAGAGAAGCTCCCAGATGGTGAAGCATGAACAGGCTGTTGTGGAGAGCAGGATACCGGAAACGTTGGAGGGAGGGCGAGATGTCTTGGTGATATAAACTGCAGATTTTGAACAGACAAACAAGGGAGTTGCTATATATCGGCAGCTTGTCGAGGGCTCTAGTTGCATACATACATACCGACTCTTGAGGATCAGCAGACCTGCAGCTGCAAAAGATGCTGCCAGAGCAAGAAGTGTTTTGTTGGAAGCGTCGCTGTATGTGAGTTAGTTGGTTATGCCTCAGACCATGAGGTGGGTGGAGGATGGAGAGGTGTCAGACTGGGCGCACCTGGGCAAGTAGAAAGGTCTGGTCGGGTGTAGGTAAGAGACCAAGGTAAGGAAAATGTTGTCTGGTGCCTGCCCAGGTGATATATAGATGGAATACACAAGTAGAGGTACCTAGGTTACCTACAATACGTAGGTAGCAAAGGTAGGCACGCCTACATGTACAGCGCCTGCCTACATACATGTACACACATGTAAATGGATATCTTCAATGCTCCAGTGTTCCAAGTTGACCTACCTACATACATACATACATGTAGTAGGTAGATCAATATCTGCATTTACTACTGGGCATTCGCATAGATACACGGACTACATGTAGGTATATTGTACGTCGGATAGGTACCCAGGTAGGCTTGTGTCTTTACTTCTAGGTTGGTAACTTCAAAACAGCTAGCCTTGATTCATTTCTAGGCGTATATAGGTAAGTCCTCTTCCCTTACAATCCATGATGTAAGCTAGATATTGTGGTGAGTATATATATAGAGGTAACCCGGAACCAAGAAGTGGCAGGTAGCTTTCTAAATCACTAGACGGTTTTCTTTACTCCTATTTGCCTGGTAAAAACAAAAATGTTGCAGTCACAAATCATACCTAGGCCACACCTATTTTGGTATTAACTACCTAGCTTATTGGTGCAGTGCAGTACCTCTGGGCACAGGAATTGGAAATAAATTAAAGAATACGACAGGTAGAAGACAGTCTCTCATAAATCCTTACCACCGAGATAATACGAAAAAGTGTAAAGCAGATAGGATATCAAGACATACATATATGTAATCAGGGGGATACCCAAGAGTGTGATGTTAGCCGTAACTCAAAGCTAACATTTGAACTTCCTTCAAGGTTGTTAGGTCTCCGGGTTTCCCCCCCGTTCTGCAACTGCGTTGGGTGAGCGTGTGCTAGCATCTTAGTGATTGCCTTTCCCCTCTCTTGTGCCTAACTGCATGAGAGAAGCTCTTTGATAGTACCCTGATAGCAACAGATATGTAGTAATTATAAAGAAATCGATTCGCTTGTCTATCCCGAAAGTCTTCCGCAGACCTATCATACAAGAAAAACACACACAAACACACGGAGATGTTGCCTTGTCTCCTACAACCTCCCCTAAAGAGTGAGGTGAAAACTTCCTACAGCTTATTAGGAAACCATTGCCCTTGCAAAAAATGGATGCTTCGCGCGTTCTTTGTGAGCTCCTCAGTGAACACAAGAGGATACTGCTTCTCAGTTGCAGGTGGCTGAGAGACGCGACCTAAGCCAGGATGGCGCGTCTTTGAGCTCACTCGATGGTCATGGAGAAGCTATGCTTCTCCAGGTTCTCCCTATGCATCTTCTGCCTCGCCTAAAAGACGAGCTATCAGCACATAGACGAATATCACCCCGCCCATGACCAGAAGCCGGTTACGGCCTAGCCACCCGGTACCAGCATCTCTTTGCTGAACCACTGTGTCGACTACAGTCTGTGTTTGGCCTCCTCGGCCTGCTGCCCCTAGAGCTGGCCCGCACGAAGTGCGGATGGGCTC